>BQNB010012040.1:7010-42010 GCA_026074375.1 Tanacetum coccineum
TCTCTTGTGTTGTTGATCCATAAAGTAACACGCCCCGGACCCATATTCCGCTGCGACCCAATTTGGGGGTGTTACAAAAGTATTTATAGTCGTAAACTCATAATTAACGTATCTTTTTCGTTATAAATCGGTTTTTCGAGTTTCTTATCATTTTGGAATCGTCATAAGGCGTATTATTTTTATAAAATAACTAACCTACTGTATGAATTTCGAAACAAAACTCTCTTTTATACATTTATGCATACTTTTAATCACAACCTTTTTAAGTAAACTTTAAAACCCTAATTTATACTTAAACATGTTTATACTTAAACGACACGTTAACATACTTTTACATTTATTTTTCCATGATATATATGACCATATGACATAAGAAAAAGTGTGTAAATTCATAAACATAAGTGTTAACTCTTTTTACATATTTAAAAGTCCTTAGTGGTGATTTAGCCATATATAACATATAACACATAAAATAATGATAATAAAAAGTATAAAGGAATTTAGAAGACCTTAGGGATGATGTATGAGATGAGAAATGAATGCTAAACCCGTGTTTAGCCTTAAAACCCAAGCTTGCACTTAAGAAAACCCTTGTTTCCAAATAAAAACCCAAATCTTGATTTCTTGCTTAATACTTGCAAATGGTGATTCAATGGATGGAAACACCTTGGAATGACTTAAGATAGATGTGTATAGAAGTGTATGGGTTGTAGAAAAAATTATATGGATTTGGTTGGGGCATGGATTTGAGCCGTGAGCTCTATGGGTGCCAAAGGAAGAGATTTTTGTTATTTTTGGTCAAGTGTTTATGTGTATGAGTTCTCATCACTAGATACAAGTTTATATATGCAAGACTTAGTCAAGGAGACAAAGTAAAGTCCTAGGTATGGTCCAAGTAATGGGTCTTGGTCTTAGGTATGGCCTTTAGTCAAAGTAAGCAAGGTATGGCTAGGAAATGATGAAGTATGGTGTACATTAATGGGGTAAGGTGCTCATTTGACCAATGTAAGAGTTTTTCTTGTATATATATGCTAAATTTCGGCATACCTACATATATGATATATATTTTGAGTAAACTTTATGTATTGGGTATAAAAGTGGGTATTTGTTGAAGCGTAGAAAAGTTTTGGTGGTTCCGGGAGTGCCTAAACGCAATTTATCGCGAAACGTATACACTTTACGTATCCGATAAAAATAAAATGAACAAAGTTAATAATTATCCTCAAAATAATTATATAACCCTTGCTTGATGTAAACATTTAATTGTTTGATGCCCGTTTACATTGAACGCTAATTTTTAGCTTACGCGATTTAGCTTAACTTTTACGATTTAAAGCAAATGCGTACAATATAAAAGGTACATTGTGGATTTATCGGCGTCGTCAATGACTTGAAAACACAGGGTGTTATAGACTTCCCCCGTTAAACGAGCCTTGTCCTCAAGGCTCACGATGCAGCACTTGACGACGATGCGGTCTTGGTGAAGAGGTGTGGATATTTCTTTTTGAATTGGTCTTCACGCTCCCACGTGAACTCAGGACCTCTCTTGGAGTTCCATCGAACGATCTACGGCCCCCAAAATAAATTATGGGGATCCACCACCACAGTTACACCTGGAATCTAAGAAAACTGTGACATTCAAAACATCCATTTTGGGTCCTAGACCAAAAACACTAATTTTAAGAAAGTCAAAGTTCCCGTAGCTAGTGACAATGAAGTTAAACAATTCTATAAGACATTGTCAAAACCTGGGGTTGGATTTTTGAAACCTAATTTTAGATCTAAAACTTCACCTCCTAGAAGAGTCAATAATAATTATTCTCGTCCTAAAACACCACAACCTAAAAGACATGTTGGTCGACAAAACTAACCCCATGGATTACCCGTAACTTGGAATAACTTTCCACATCAAAGTTACATGCCATGGAAATGTGTCTTCCATTCTCACATCTCAAACAATTGCATCAAATGCAAGGGATGTTTGGCACTAACAACTTTAGACCCATGAGATATTGGGGACCAAATGTTTGAGTTATTGTCTATATAAATAGATGTTGATCCCACGCCTTGATCAATTCTTTACGTAGTAAAGTGTTTGTTACCTTGGAAGAATCTAAAATAACAAAGATTGAGACTTTGTATGTATACCAAAGTGTATGCGGAATCTACACTTTGATACTATAGAGGTGTTTATCAATGAAACAGTGATAACCAAACAAACAATGAACAATGAACAAACTGCTTCAATATTATTAGAATAATACGAGTACTCTTGTAGTACTGGGGTTACAAACCTTGAAGCTATTACAATCTATCTCTAATTAGTCTATCAAAAGTCTATCTATTCTAAACATAGGATCTCCTTTTATAGAACACAAGGAGTCCTTTACAAAGATAACAACCTATCTTTTAGGATCAGTTACAATTCAAATATAAACATCCCATAATAATCTCCATGCATCCTTATCTCTAATTCAGCAACTTTGACCATCAGCAGTACTAACTCTTTCTACTAGCAGTATTAATTAACACTGGCAGGTAACTAGTTTTACTGGCAGTACTAACTCCATTAGTACTGTCAGTTACACCTTGGCAGTATTAACTCTTGTGAAGATTTATTCCTTACAATTCATACCCCCTAAACTTTTGATTGTCCCTTCAAATATCACCAAGTTTCTTTGAACTAAATCTTCTAGGTACATTTCTTCCTTTGCTGATGATCTATTTCAAACAATTTCTTCTAACTTCCGCAGCTTGAGATCTTATAAACCTTAGGAGTTCAAACGCCTGTGAACTTTCATGATCAACCTCTAATTTCTTCTTCAACATCTTGGAAATCATCTCTTGACTTAGAGGATATTTCTTCTCTGTCAGCATATGAATTGCTAATCCATTTTCCATCAACAAAATGTGAATACCACAAAAATCACATAATCTATAGCTTATCAAATTGTATTCATGCTGATCTTTCTAAATTTCATCATCTTCATCAGGCTTAAACAAAGTGTGTAAATCCCCCTAAAGCATCAGATCATACCCTTCTGGTCTTGAAGTACTATACCTTTCCTTGACTAATTTGTATAATTCCTCTACATCTAGTCTATCAAAGTCTTCAAGCATCTCACTCAAAACTTTGTAGTTCTTGGAACTGCCATCTTTCTCTGCAATACTTGATAATTACATGATATTCTCTTCAAAACACAATTGTTACTATTGGTGGTTCCTTCCAATCCACAATTGGAAACTTTGTATATATAGATTCGACCTCTATAGGAACCTCTTCTCTTGGTATTATATCTAAAAATCCTTTGAGTTCTTCCTTCTTAGCATCTTCCTCCATCTTTTTGTCTCTTCCTTGTGCTTTTTCTAAGAATATACTTTTTTCTCTTTGCTCTAGGTTCTTTAACAACTTCTTTCATTTCTTCTTGGGTATCAACATCTTCCTCCACAATCTTTTCAGGAGACTTCATCTTTTCAGTTCCATGCTCCATAGGCTCAATGTGTCGATTAAAATCCTAAACCTTTTCAAATATTGGCCTAATTTCATTATAAGACATACCCTTGAAGTCATCTAATCTTGTAGTATCCCTGATTCTTCAATATTTGATCATATTTTCTCTTAGCTTGGGCAACTGTCTTTGGTTTCATCTTTAGAGTATGATACCTTATGACTGAAGGATCATTCCAATCTATCTTCTTAGTAGACTTAGATTCAGCCATAGCTCTTTGCCTTTCTTCTTCATCCCACTGTCTAGCAATTTCTTCATCTCTAGCAATCTGAGCTCTTTGTTCCTCATTCATTTGCTCTTCAAGTCTGATGGCTTCAGCAAAACTTAATCTTTCTTGTTCAAGCTCTTTCTTAGATTTCTTCTTGGGCTCAGACTCTATCATTATGGCTTTTCCCTTGTCTTGTCTTGACTTTTTCTCTGCACTCCTTCTTGTATAAGTAACAGTTCCTCCAGCAGTACTAAGATTTACCTCAGCAGTACTAACTATTGGAACTTCTTCACTAGCAGTACCTTGTTTTGCTCCAGCAGTACTAACTTCAGCACTTCCTTTTTCACTGCTTTCTTGATCTTGAATTACTTCTGTAGGAGTGACATCTTGAATCACAGGTTCAGTTTCATTACTTGCTTTATCTTGAACCTCTGCATCAGATAATTTCCTCCCCTGTTTGGAAGAATCATCTGCAATGTCTTCATCATCTTCAGAAAGGACAACTTTAGCTCTTCTCCTGGATTTCCCAATCTTGACTCTAGCCTCTAATTTCTTGACCCTGAGTATGAGCTTAGTAAAAGCAGAACTGTAAGTTTTCTTTGTCTTCCTCAAGTCATCCTCCAAGACACCAATCCTGTCAGAAAGTTTGGTAACCAAAACTGTCAATTCATTGAGTTTCAAGCTACCCTCATCACTTCCATGTGAATGAACAACATGGAGAGGTGAGTCATGGGGTGTAGGAAGATGGTGTTCTGTTCCAGGTGATGGTGGTGATAGGTATGTTGGTGATGGTTGTGTTATAGCAGCAGTGGTATGATCAGGTGTAGGTTCAGGTGAAGGTGAAGGTGTAGGGGAAGGTGAATGTTCAGGTGAGTGGGAAGGTGAGGATGTGATTCTAGAAGGTGAAGTGGAAGGTGCAGAAACATGTAGCATAGAAGGAAATAAAGCAACTTCCTGGCCTGAATAACCCTTTGTTGGCCTCTTCATATTGTTAAACACTTTCATACTAAGAGAGGGAACAGGATATGTTCTTGTGTGTTGTTGAAGCTGGTGTCTCTGCATATCTAGGCATATTTGAATGAACCTAGGGTATATCAAAAACTTATGGGGGCTTGAAATATTTGATGCCATATGCTCAAAAATCATCCTAGAAAAGTTATATCTCCTATTGGTAGCTAAACATATAACAGCTTGGCAAGTTACTACTAAAAACTGCTTTCCAAGCATCTTCTTGTGGGCTAAATAAATGAAGATTTACAGAAGAAAAGAAACCTCCCTTGTGTAAAAAAGCACCCTTTTGAAAATTTAAATTATCTAGTCAGTGTGATAAACTCCCATAAGCCCAATTGTATCCAAATTTAGATCTCCGAGTTTAAGTATAGAAGCAAACACCATCCAGATCATCCAAATTGAAGATTTTTGTCATAAAGAAGCTTCAGTGCTAGTTCATTGAGTGACCATACACTGGTAGTATAATCTTGACTTCTCCGTGATCATTTAGTAGTAACTCAGCAACCTCTAAAATTATTTGATAAAGGAGACATAAACATCTGCTCTTTGTGAGTGCAAAGAAAATATGACTTTGAGTTTAGGAATTGATGAACTTCGATAAACCTAGTCACAACACTTCCGTTTATTAAAGAATACATTAACAACTCGCCCTATGTGTGCATGTCACAAAATTCCAATATTTGCCATGAATTAAAGTGAGAGATCGTGTGTGAAAATGTGAATCATGTATTAAGTTATGAAGGATGGAGAAAGTTAAATTAGCAATTAATAGAGAAAACGAATGAAAATATTTTGCCCACATTAAAGAAATTTGAAGTATCGTGAAAAAACAAGCGAATTTAATAGAAGGATCACGAAATGTCCCCAAATGGTCAAAAACTCTATTCCATAGTTAAATTTGGCGGGAAATATCTCAACGGTAACTCTATTAATTAATTGAAAAATCTGTTAGGGCCAAACAGTACTAACGGTCATCCAGCAGTACTAAATTTGGTCTAGCAGTACTAAAATAAGCCTAGCAGTATTAACTTCTCCACCAACAGCAGTACAAACTCCAAACCTTTTGTATACAGTCAAAGATAGATTCACAACGAATCTCTCTTTCTGTTTTTAAAGCTCACAATTGAATCTCTCAATAACATTTAACTCACAATGCACCCTATCTATTTTTCACAACAGCTCTCTTCTGATTTTGACTCTCCATTCTCTCTTGTACTTTTAGCTCCATAATCTCCACAAAGTGTAGTTTTTGGAAAAAACTACCAGCCATAAACGTGACTTTGAGGAGTCTTTACCAATAGCCGTTTGCTTTGGACTAGCCATTGCTTCATTAGAAAAACATGGTGCAATGATAACCATATAGTTTTGAGTAAACTATCAACTATAAACGGATTTGTGGAGTCTTTACCAATAGCCGTTTGCTTTGGACTAGCCAATGCTTCATTGTAAAAACATGGTGCATTGATGACCATATAGTTTTGAGTAAACTATCAACTATCAACGGATTTGAGAAGTCTTTACCAGTAGCCGTTTGCTCTGGACTAGTCAATTCTTGATGTCTATTAGACATGGTGAACTGATGACCATTTGTTGTGTGGTGTTACAACCAACACTTCAAGAACAACCAACATTTTTCCTCCCCTCAAATAATACATTATGGAGTAACCAATTTCACACTTCATTGTTTATCCTGAAAAAGTTAGCTTAAAACCAAGAAAAACATAATCTAAACATTTTTCTTGTTTAACAGTATTAAGTGTTACTAACAGGATTAACAGTGATACATAGAAATAACCAGCAGTACTAACTATAAGTAACAGTTTTAACAAACAGTTTTAAATATAACTAGCAGTACTAATTAGAACTAGCAGTATTAATTGACAAAGACGTAACAGTACTAACATTTAACAAACTTTACAAAACAAACAAGAGATTTGGGCCTTAGGGATTGAGCATTCCAATACTTGAGACCAAGTACTGAAATCTACCAGCATCAAAACCTTTTGTAAGAAGATCTGCTACATTATGTTGAGTGTCAATTTTAGCCATTTGAATCAACTTTTTAGCATTGCAATCTCTTATAAAATAGGCCTTAATCTCGTATATGTTTATGTTTAGAATGTTGAACAGGAATTTCTATTATACAGATAGACTAGTATTGTCAATCATAAATAACATGTCAAAAAATTGTACATAAACTATGCAATTGTTTCGGATCCAAGAGAACTGTCCACAGCAACTTGCAGCAGCCACATATTCAGCTTCAGTTGTAGAAGTGGCAACTACAGTTTGTTTCTTGGCATTGCCAGAAATCAACCAATTTTTCCCAAAAACTGACCACCTCTAGTGGTTGACTTCCTATCAAGTGTAGCTCTAGCATAGTCACTATCAGTGTAAGCAACTAATTCTAATGGAGAATCCTTAGAATACTAAAGACCTAGAGATGGTTTGTCTTTAAGGTATCTAAAGATTCTTTTGACAGCTAAGAGATGGGATGTTTTTGGGGAAACCTGAAACCTTGCACATGCACATATTGTAAACATGATATCTGGTCTAGATGCTATAAGGTACATCAAAGATCCAATCATAGATCTATAAAGATGTTCATTAACATCATCAGCATCTTCATCTTAAACCAAAGGCTTTACTAAATCTGTGGGAGTAGAGGCAGACTTCACATCTGAGTAGTTGAACTTTCTTAAAATTTCATGGACATATTTATCTTGACTGATAAAAATGCCTTTCTTTCTTTGTTGGACCTGCAATCCCAAAAAGAAGGTAAGTTCTCCCATAGAACTCATCTGAAACTTATCCTTCATAAGCTTCTCAAACTCATCACAAAGCTCCTTCTTTGTAGATCCAAAAATAATGTCATCTACATAGATTTGAACAAGCAAGATATGCCCCTTTTTTATTTTGATGAATAAAGTTTGATCAATCTGTCCTCTTTGAAAGCCATTGCTTAAAAGATTAAGTGGCCAATTGTCATACCAAGCTCTGGGTGCATTGATGAGTCCATATAGTTCTTTACAAAACTTTAGAGACTTTTATCAGGATGGTTAGGATCTTCAAAACCTGGAGGTTGACAGACATATACCTCCTCTTCAATTTGACCATATAGGAAAGCACTTTTGACATCCATTTGGTAGACTGTAAAACCCATATAAGAAGCATAAGCCAGGAATATTCTTATGGCCTCAATTCTAGCCACAGGTGCAAAGACTTCATCATAGTCTATGCCCTCTTCTTGAGTATGTCCTTGAGCAACAAGTCTTGCTTTGTTTCTGATGACAATCCCCCTTTCATCTTTCTTGTTTCTGTATACCCACTTTGTACCAATTGCTCTATGACCTTTAGGTAAATCCACAAGAATCCAGACCTTTTGCAGTTTGAACTGTAGGAGTTCCTCCTGCATAGCTTCTACCCATGCTGGATCACTAAGAGCTTTAGAAACTCTTTTTGGTTCTTCCTGAGAGAGGAAACAAGCAAAAAGACATGTATGAAGGTCCTGATGAGTCTTTCCTTCATATATAGCACTAAGAAATCCTTGTTCAGAGTAAGAAGTTTTCATCCTTCTTGTTTGAACAGATGACTGCACATCACCAATCACATGCTCAATTGGGTGATCTTTGTGAATTCTTGAGTGAGGAGTGGTAGGTACTGCATAAGATTGTGGAATGTTCCCCAATTCAATTCCTTGGAACTCCACTTGTGTGTCTTCAGATGCATGACTAGGGCCTACCAAGTCTTCAGGGGTAGCAGTATTAACTTCAGGGACAGCAGTACTAACATCTCTACTACCAGTATTAACTTCTGGTCTGGCAGTATTAACTTGTTGATCAGCAGTACCATTATCCTCAAGACTGCTATCTTCATGAGACTCTTCTGTAGCATCATCTTCATCATGTAACTCATCTTTATCTTCTATTTGAGCATCATCAACAATTTTTGGTGAAGCATCACCAAAATATGAAGCATCCTTCCAAATTGGCATTACAATCCAATCTTGATCTTGTTGAGAAGATGTGCTAGACTCAGAAACTCCTTGTATACCTGCAAAATCATTAGAAGATTTTCCTGCAACCACTGGTACATAATTCATTGATTGAGTTAGAGAATCAAGATCAAACAGCCACTTTGGACCATTTCCTTCAATCATAGGCTTATTCTCTAAGAACCCAATATGCAAGTTTTCCTGAACTTTTCTGGTTCTAATGTTGTATACCCTAAAAGCTTTGCTACTTAAGGAATATCCAACAAAGAAACCTTCATCACTCTTTTCATCAAACTTGCCCAAATTATCTAAGGTATTGAGAATAGTAACATGACATCCAAAAGGTTTCATGAAGCCTATAGCTGGTTTAAAACCTCTAAAGAGTTCATAAGGAGTCTTGTTATGAGGCTTGACTATTAAGACCCTATTCTGTACATAGCAAGCAGTAGAAACTGCTTCTGCCCAAAATGTGGTAGGTAACTTAGAGTCAGCTAACATTGTTCTAGCAGCCTCAATGAGTGTCCTATTCTTCCTTTCAGCTACACCATTTTGCTGAGGAGTCCTAGCTACACTATATTCTCTTTTAATACCTTTCTCCCTACAGAAATCATCCATCACCTTGTTTTTAAACTCTGTCCCATTATCACTTCTGATTATTTTAACTTTCTTATCCACTAGGTTTTCTACCTCTTTGATAAAGTTTTTAAGGATCTCACTTGTTTCATCCTTAGTTGTTAAAAAGAAAACCCATGAAAATCTACTATAATCATCAGTGACTACTAAGCAGTACTTTTTATGCATTAAACTACTAACAAAAGTTGGACCAAATAGATCCATGTGTAGCATAAACAATGGCTTAGTAATGGGATTAAAGGCCTTGGTCTTACAAGAGGCTCTGTGTTGCTTGCCTTTAAGACAGGCAACACAAGTTTGGTCATTCTCAAATCTTTTTAAAGGCAAATCTCTTACAAGATTTTCTTTGACAAGTTTATTTATATTCTTAAAATTTATATGACCAAGCCTTCTATGCCAGAGCATTGATTCTTCAGATGTAGCTTTTGCAACTAGACAAGTTAAACTATCTTTAGGAACTATGTTTTTCATATCAAAACTGTACATGTTATCCTGTCTAGGAATTTTAAGAAGTATCTGATTTTCATCAGGCAACTTAAAATTAGGAGATAGGACAAGACATTCAGAGTCAGTAAAAAGAACATAGTTCTTTTTGTCACACATCTGTGAGACACTAAAGAGGTTGAACTTTAACTCTTTGACAAAGTATACATCATCAAAATCAAGATTACCAGTTTTAATAGTACCTGTACCAGTAATTCTGCCTCCATATGCTCCTCCACCAAAAGTAACATAACCTCCATCAAAGTCTTTGAAATCTGAAAGATGGGCTATGTTTCCAGTCATGTGCCTTGAGCATCCACTATCAACAAAGCCTTTATCATTTAGTTGTGAATTGCTCTGCACATAAAACTTATGAAGTTAGTTTTCTTTGGGGACCCAAGCCATTACTGACTTGGATCTGCCTCGTGCATCAATGTAATTATATTTGTTGAAAACCAGTGATGCACCATTGGGTTTGATGGGTTTCCAAACCCAACATGCTGAGGGCTTAACAGCATTAAACCCCCTTGCCCTGACAGTATTAACATTTTGCCTACCAGTATTAACATTTTGTCTACCAGTATTAAACCTTTGATTATAAGACCTTTTTGTTAATGCTGTTCTCTTGTAAAGGGGCCTTTGAACTGTTGATTGTGCTTGATTTTGAAAATATGTCCTTGGTCTAGCACAATGAACTATTAATTTTGGGTGAGCAGTATAAGAAGGCCTAACAGTATTAAAAGACCCAGCAGTACTAAAAGGTCTGGCAGTGTTAACAGACCTAACAGTATTAACAGGCCTTCCATTATTAACAGTTTTTAGGCCAGTCTTCATTAAGACTGCTCTTAGAACCATATGTTTGTGATCATTAGGACAACTGTATTGAATGTGATCAAAACTTCCACAAATAAAACATGCCTTGTTATTAAAAACAAAGTTACATCCTAATTGATTGGATTTTTGACCATTCCAATTTCTTTGGTTTCCTCTAGGTCTTTGCGACCAGTACATTTCTGCATACCTAACTGACCTCCTAACTGGTGTTTCAGGTTTACCAAACTCTTTCTTAGTAGAAGTAGGTATAACAATTTTCTTTTCAACCTTAGGGATAGGCTCAACATCATCCTCAACATCTGACACCCAATCTTTAATGATTGGAGCATCATTATTCTCTCTAGCTTTCTTAGGTTCTTCTTCCCTAAGCTGGATTTACAGGACAATAAAAAACTTTTTCTTTCCAATCTTTTGTCTACCTTAAGTGGAGACTTAACAGAGCTAGAATCAGTCTTTTGTTGTTATTTTAAAGAGTCATCGGTATTCTCCTTAGAATTATCTGACTCTTTATCACAACCAGTGGTAGGCATTACACTTGAATCCCTTGGACCATACTCATTTACCTCAGGTTGTTTGAATTCTTGTAGACCTGAATAAGATAAATCTAAGGGTGTTGGTTTATTTAAATACAAGGATGAGAGAGGGACCAACATTGTACCAAAGCCCATGTTTTGCTCTGACAATTATCTGACATGGCTAACAACTTATCTAAAGTCTTTTGAATGATTTTTTCAAACTTTGCAATCTAAATTCCAAATCCCTCTTTTTCTTCCTTAACCTTTTTAAGTTCAGTCCTAAGTAATCCCATTAGATATTCTTTGTGACCTACACTTCTTTTAAGTAAAGCAATTTCCTCAAAAAAAAGAACTTCATATTCTTTATATTTAAGAATTTGGCCTTCTAAGATTGATAAACCTCTTTGGTATGTAGAAGCTTTAAAACCAGTATCATCTAACTTAACAAGTAAATCATCATACTGTTTCTTTAGAGCTTCATAATTTTGCAAACAAGATTTAGAACATGATTTATCATTTGTTACCTCAGAATCTGAGAATGCCATGAGAGCCATGTTTACTTGAATTTCTTCCTCTGCTATGTCACTCCAATCAAATCCAGCACCATCTATAGCACATATTTCCTTTTTAGAAGCATCTTCAATCCTTACTGCCTTTGATGAGCTACCCTTGATTCAATATTTTTGTCTTACTCCTTGGTGCTCTACCAAATCACCCCCCCCCACCCCTCCCTTGGCAAAAAAAAAAATGTCCCATTTTATGGCAGTTGAAACATTCAACCTTTGATTTATCATAACCAGCAGTACTGCTTCCATCAAGATGACTTCCTTTCCAGTTCTCTGGATAGAACTTTCTTGCCCCTCCATGCATAGTATTTGCCATATCCACTTGAGATCCCTTTATTCCTAATCAATCATCATAAGTTTGCTCTAGATCTTCATAGACTAGTTGAGACCCTTGTGGTTGTGTGGACAGAAAAGCATAAACTGTGGCATCACTAAAACTAGCAGTACTAGTTTCAGTACTGGCAGTATTAACTTTGGTGGTACCAGTACTAACTTCAGGATTAACAGTATTAATATTATTAATACTGCTTGCACCTGTAGTGGTTAGAAATGCCAAGTTCTTTTCATCATTGATAGCACCAGTAGATCTCTTAACCTTTTGTTCAACAATTTTTTAAAATTTGTTAACAAATCAGCCAAGCCTATATATCAAAGTCTGTGGTTTTGTTCCTCCAGTCTACCACAAGTGTATCCACACAGAAGTAAGCACCTCAAAAAAATTTTAATCATTAAGATCTCTGGAGGAGTAACTACACCCATAATTGCAATCTACTAACAAGCTTTTGAAGCCTGTTAAAGATAGAATCAAGTGATTATGAGCTTGAAGCATTGAAGTTTTCATACTGTTGCTTCAGTAGAGCCTTCTGAGTCCTCTTAGTTGCTTCATTCCCTCCAAATCTAGCTTTAATGGCAGCAAACATTGATTGAGCATCAACATACTGGTTAAAGGTAAGTTGATGTTCATTGGGTAGTGCCATGAGCAGAAGACTTCTGGCCTTTACATCATTCTTTTTGCAAATCTTTTCTTCAGTAGTAGGGACTAATCATACTTCATGCTGTTTGATGGAACCAATTCTGGTGCTGTAACAGGAATAGGTACCCACAAATTTCCATTTTCAATTACCTCTCATAACGCATAATCCTGGATCTGAAAGTACTGCTTGATCCTGATTTCCCACATCTCATACTCCCCGAGTTTGAGCATGGGAAGCTTGCCAAAGCATTGTTTCTGAGAATTTCCACCCATTGTTCCTAAATCAAAGTTCTCACAGCACAGGCGCTGATACCACCTTGTTTTAACTCCACGCCTGACGATTCTTTACGTATAAAGGGTGGTTACCTTGGAAGAATCAAAAATAACAAAGTTGAGAACTTTGTATGTTAAATTCCAAAGTGTATGCGAATCTACACTTTGATACTCAGAATGTTTATCAATAGAACATAATAGACAAACAACCAATGAACAATTGAAGTAATAACAAACTTGCTTCAATATTAATTAGAAATAATAAATACGAGTACTCTTGAAGTACCAAGGGGTACAACCTAGTCTCAGCATGCTATTACAATCTATTTCTAAAAGTATTCGTCTAAGTATATAAAGTGTATATCTATCCTAAACCTAGGATCTCTCCTTTATAGAACACAAGATTCCTTTACAAGAGTAACTACCTAATCTTTTAGAACCATTACCACATCACCCATACTAATCTCCATGCATACTATATCCAAGTCAGCAGCCTTTGATCCATCAGCATATTAACTCTTTCTTCCTAGCTGTAATTAACTAACACTGGCAGTACTAAGTATGTACTGGCAGTACTAACTCCATTAGTACTGTTAGTTATACCTTGGCAGTATTAAGTCTTGTGAAGATTTATTCCTAACATTAATAAGTAATCATTACTATTCTTAATTGAGCTAATTATATATCTAAACACATGTGCCATGTATGCTATTTGTATGTTACTAGTCTTCTATATTATGCCTAATAGGAATTACGCTAGATTTCTTGCGTTAAGTTGAAAAATTATTTGTGCATTGCATATAGGCATAGATCACTATATTTACAATTGTTACATAAACATATCGTAGATTATTTTGAGTGTAGTAACCCATTTAGAAACGAGAGTTAAATAGTTTGTCAAGTGTGTGGAAAAATAATGTCCTAAGATCATATGTTAAAATCCGTCACTAAAATATTTCCAACACATTAACTCTCTTCCAACAAGATGTCTAAATCTTTTCATCGTCTTGCTTTGTTTGACCTTGGGTTGGTTAAACAAATGAAAATATCATATTAATATATTAGTATTTAAGTAAAAGAAATTGTATTTTTTTGTTAAACTTTGCTTGTGCTTGCATTGTTCTAACACACACACATAATTATATTCTTTTTATAAACATATATTATTTTACAAAAGATGTGTGTTGTAATGGTTAGAAAAATCATTTATATACTAATAAAATGTCAAAAACTATGCATACTATGCATAACAACAAATAGTTTTTCGCACAAGCAAAATATATGACAATCTTGAAGTAAGAAATTAACTTGTCATTATTCATCAACCTCACACTTACAACTAGTGTAAGGATTATGGAAGACACTAATTAAAATCTTTAATTTTATCTTCTTTTAAACGTGGGGTTCTAAGGGTCAAGAAAGATTTCGAATATATATCAACTCATTATTCAAACTATGATTGATATTATTATCAAATCTAATTGACAAGTTTTTCGAGTATGGATAAGAAATCGGATTCTTATTTGTCTAGCTTTAAGATTATATCAAAAATATAACAAAGAAATTATCTTAACCTACCATACTCAAACACACTCGATTGATATGAAAATAACGACATCCTTTTCAAGACGATAAGAATATGCATCAGATCATAACTCACACTTGTGTAGATGATGTCATATTGAGTCTACTTGTCCAATAGTTGTGTTCCAAATATTTGGCAAATATATGCATAAAATACACAATGAAGGTAGGATTGACGACTTGAATGTCTTGTCCAAAATATTCAAGTAAAGTTACCTTGGCAAGGCAATTGATAAAGTGTCATCTCCGAAAAGCCAAACAAAAATAGCAAAGATGCACACATATGTAATTGTTTGGGGGGGGGTATTTTTTTTGCTCAAACAATTCAAAAGCACAACTCAAAACTTAAATTCTCTTCGTGCATCACAAACTTTCTCTTACTTACCAAATAAGTAAAAGAGTTCTTCTATCACCAAATGAGAACCCTTTAAAAACCATCCTAAGTTAGAACTAGGAATACTTGAACATATCCGCAAACCAATAATCGTGCTTTCTTTCGATAAGTATCGAAGAGGAGTTAGCAAATATGAAGGATAGATTATTATTCAAACGATAATCAATCTCACTATTCAATCCAATTACAAATTTGGAATATGAACATGAAATCGAGATTAGGATTTTTCTAGATCACGGAAATATCAATCAAATAACCATAGATATTTTTCCGTGTCTACATGTTTAACCATCCTCGGTTATTACATGAAATCATGAAGTCGATTGCAAGACAACAAGATTAGTCATCAAATTGCAATTCACACTTGCAATGAAGATGTTTCATTGAGTCTAAAGTGTTCAAATATTATGTTATTAGCTATGGTCAAATTATACATGCTAAACTTAACACACTCTAAGTAGGATTGACGACTTATGAATTTCCATCGGGAAACTCATAAGTACTCCAACTTGATAAGCAAGTCTTGGATGTCATTTCTGAAAAATCAAACCAAGAACCCTTATAACTTATATAAGCTTCTCCTAATAATCGAATTTCAACACCATTTCCTAAATAATTTTAAAAAAATGATCCTTGCCCAAATTTGGCACTTCTACAGATCGATGGATCCTTCGTCCTAAATTCATTTTCGGTTTAGGTAGATCTGCCCTATGGCATTAGATTTAAACATCTTCCTCTTATAAATCTCTTGCTTAAAAGTCTAACATAGATGTAACTAAACTTTAGTTAATCATCATTATTTCTACAAAGAAATATACACAAGATCTATTGAGGTATATAACCTTAATTGGATTTCTTTCATAAAAGACATGCAAATGTGCATTCTTTAAACACTCTCAATATAGAGCATTACACATTGTCACTTTTAAGCATACTCCTAGGTCCTAGATGACTTATTCTTTCTTATACCTACAAAAACTTACTTGCTCTCTCATTCAACCTTAAAATTCCACAGATCTTGATTAGGATTATGTTAACCGGAATTAAAGAATGTTAGTTGAGTCATATTAGGCCCAATATGAAAAGAAAATATAAATTTTATCTTTGCTACACTTTATTATACAAATACAGTAATTCTATTTTGTCTAACATGAGAATGACTACTCAAGAACCTAATGCACTAGAAATTTAATTTGACCTAACTGTTGAATTGCTTCCAAGAGTACAGTTGGGTTCGTGGTATAACCCGTAAAAATGGTCGTGTTTATCCTGAATTGAGCACCCCTAGTGATAGTCTCATATTCATTCATTTTAATTTGATTAAATGGTTCTTCCTAAATATGTCTAATGATAGTTTACATTGATGAAATTTGTATCTCATCATAAGTGCACACTAAGCAAGTAGATATTAGGTATCCTTAGTCAATCTAGATAACCTGCACCTCACATATATGCTTTAAAGTTTCAAGATGATAACTTGCTCCCATGTAATGCAATTATATGCCTTCATGTTTATCTAGATGCTCAACGTTTATTTACTTAGCTATTGAATGCATGTCTATTGTAAAGGCGCTTCTTTTTTTCTAGCAATTTAGATAAGTTATCTTTTAGTTTATCTAAATAACACATGCTCCTAAATGCTAAATGCTAACATGTTTTACATGACGATTGCATTTAAAATTATTATGTTTTATATGCGTTATCTTACATGACTTGCGTGTTAATTGTGCACCTACACTATGTCAGTTTAATGTATGACAATTAACATTTAGATGTCATATAGTCTTACATATTAATCTCGTTGATTATTGTGTTGATGCATGCTTAGATAAACTTGCATGCTTATATCTATATCTCTTATGCATCTAGATATATATTTTCTCACACTAGAATATTTTTCTTCGCGTCCGTGTCACAAATCTAAAATGTCAAACGCGTCGTAAAATGGTCTTAAATCTCCTAGAGTCTTCACTCACACATTCCCTTAATCGTCATCTCGCCTTCTTCCAAATGATCCACTCTTTTGTCAAATATACGCGTTTTAGTCGTGGTTCGAATTGATTACTTCGAGTTCGTGGTGTCTCAATCGAACGAGCTTCATCTTAGTTTGGATCGAACGAGTGATCTAGCGCGTGGTTTCGAAAGGTGTTTTTTTAGTTGATCGAACGAGTGTCTTTACTTCAAACGATCGAACGAGTTGTGTGTTTGGTTCGAACAAAGCACAATCGAACAAGAGACCATCGAACAAGCTCATTCGAAACTAGCACCATCGAACGAGGCTCAACATTTGAGGATCGGAAATAGTGACATTTCACGTTTTGAATGAAACAGAGTGGTTTTTTCTTCTTGATCGATCGGCATCTCTTAAAGGAATCGTACGAGTTGATCGAACTAGATGTCGATCGATACATGCATATCAGCGTGTTCGAAACAGGTGATCGATTCGGTCGGAAGAGCTGTGATCGAACGAGCGTGATCGAACGAACTGTGATGAACGAGCGTGACTCGAACGTGCGTGATTCGTACGAACAGTGATCGAACGAGCAGTGATCGAAAGATGTGATACGACGAGCGTGATCGAACGAGCGTGATGAACGGCGTGATCGACGAGCGTGATCGAACGTGCGATCGTCGAGAAATTATTTTTTGGACACGAACGATTTTTTTTTTGAAAATTTTGTGACGAATTGGGTTTCAGTAAAACAGCCAGAAACTTCTTGATCGTAAGTCCGTTTTAGGCATGTGACACCTCTCAAATCGAGAGTCAAACGAGAGGATCACGCTGTAACCACCCTTTAGCTGGTTAAGGATTTTTCGAAGGCCAAAAACATCGTTTTCCATGATTTATTGACATTTTTTAGTTTTTTTGGAATTTTTCGCTGATTCCAAATCAGATCATTCACGGTTTTTTCTTGATTTTGTAAAATCACGTGAAAGATACGATTCTTCTTCTGGTTTAAATCTAAGATGTAAAATCCCTTGTGAACGATAATGATTTCAATCCACTAACACAAACACTTTTACCTAATTAAGATTCCGATATCCATTCACATCATCAAATGTCAAATTACCAATTACCAATTGCCAACTCAAACATCATGTGTTCTAAGACATGACACAGTTTCTTCGTGTTCAACTTTCTAAAGTTCAAGAGAAGACACAATTTCAAGAATTAAATGCCATGAAAAGTTTCGAGCAATTCAGTAACAAACTAAAGTTTATCACTGATAATTTACAAGATTTTGGTACCATGCCTATCTTCAAGAGAACATTCTCTAAAGACTTGGATTTACTAGAACAACAAATCTTACAAAGAAATAATTTCTCAGACTGATTGCAAGACTATTTGACAAAAAATCAGAAACAACGTTGAAATGCTTTCAGTTTAGAAATCAAGTGCGATGCAGAATTATACAGATATGATGCTCAATCATTTTACGATTGCCAATGTCTATATACTGGATTCCTCGGGAAATACATGCTTGAGTAATTCTCTCGTAAACAACGAACTCCCAATGGTTGACACAAAAGACGTTGATGCAACACAAGAAGATCATTCAAATCAATTCCAAATGTGATTCATTGAAGGTTTGATTTGAGTTGTCATTACAAAACACTTGTTCTGAGAATGAAGACGTAATTCAGAGAATGCATCCAACAAATTAGTAATGGAATGCAGCTTGATTATGAACAAATGATGTGCATGCAATCAATAAGATGTCAAAGCAAAAAAGATGCATGGCATATTTTTGATCTCTTCATTCACACCTTCAAGTTCTTTCAAATGATGACTTAAAAGGCACTCACATCAAACATGGATTCAAATGGGCATTCATGTCACTCTTTGGTCAAGATGTTGATACTTTCACAAGTACAATGCTCCTCAACGTAGATCAACTACAAAAGCAACTTGACAAAGATGAATTTCAGAAGTTGGATCCATGAAGCCTTTTTGGGTGTAACATCAGTTCCAAAATTTATCGATTCAAAGTTTACATTGGATTATGGACAGTCAAAAATGAAGACACACGCTTTGTCAATACTCTGAATCGATGTTTCAAACACTTCCAGAGATACACTACTCCAACACCTGGGTAATGTTAAGAAGTCCGTTGCTGAAAGAACACGTCATAAAAGATAGTATGAAAGAAGGGTGGAATGAAAGAAAGATGCAGTAGCAAGAGAGTAAGATTGATTACGGTAAAGCATTGGATGTGATTTGGTTGACAAAGAAAGCATCTAGAACAGACTCAACAGTGCAAGATGACAACAACAGGTCAGGGAATGATACAGATGCTGATGATGCAGATATCAGACCCATTTATGACGAAGAGCCAATGGCTGAGGTACAATTGACTGCTGAATGCAATATCTTTGCTATAGGACAACAGCATACTGAGCAACCTGAAATCATTAATGAAGGTAGGGTTGCTGTACTCCTGAAACTGTAATGTTAAAAGTCCTATGCTTGATCATAACCCCTGTACCAGACAAGCTGAATATCAAAACATTCACTCGGAGTCGAAAAATATTTCGCTCATGAGACAGTTGCCCAATTTCAAAAGAATTATTTTTAAAGAATGGAAGGTCATTGAATTGCTCTCGACTTAAATATCAAAAATCAATCTCTATAATCAGGGCAACATGGTCAAATTTTGAAAACTAAACAAGTAATAAAGCCAAAATGAAAAAGGAAATTGATGTACTTGAAACAATGAACATCGAATTTAGAACATAGTGTGGCTACAATTTCTGTATAGGAAAATGAGACTTTGAAAAAGCATTACAAAGATTTGTATGATTCTATTAAAATAACGAGATCTAAGACTATAGAACAGACAACTTCTTTGCTTGCTAATAATGCTGATTTAAAAGCTCAGATTCAGGAAAGGTTATGCATTTGATGCTTGAAAATGACTTAAGGATGTTAGAAGGAATAGTGTAGATACTAAGTGACCAAAAAATCAGTATGGGGGAAACGGTTTTACCATCACTAAGAACCATCAGTTGTTAGACAACGAATGCGTTTAAATCTGCAAGGGCTCAATGTCATAAACAACGGTTTCCTCCCAAGTTGATGTGAATAAGAATTTTCGTCAAAAAACCGTTCACTTCAACATTATTGGCCTAAGAAAACAGAATCCGCCTTTGCAAACCTATTCACGTGATTGCATTTAGCTATCTAGAATAGTTCTAAGAAACATGCCAAGATTTAGTCAAATGACATGGCTTCATTAATCATATATCTAGTTGAGCTAAGAAAAAGACACAAGAAAAAGACAGAAATTCAAAAACTAGTATGATGCCTTCTGCTAGATTACCAACCACTGCTAATGGAAGCAAACCAAAACCTAGGAGCAACAGTCAAACATCTAGGAGTTGCTGTATACTAAGGAGTAGTCGCGTTCGAATCGGCTGTGCCAAAGCAGAATCCACTCTAAGAGTTCTAGTTACTTTTTCTGATTCCAAAAACTTGTTTGTTCTACATTCATAAGTGTGTCTTTAATGCAAATCATGGATGTTGTATAACAAACTCCTGATGGAGTAAACTCTGTGCTAAGATTCAATACCATAAGACCAGGAAACGTAAACCAAACCGCTAGATCAAAGAGTCATACTCAAAAACATGGTAGGCAGATCTTCACAAGAGATAGGTTTTCTCCTAATAAGACTTCCGCTGTGTATGAGAAAATATCTCCTAGATCTGATCTTATGTAAAAACCCACGAGTAGAATTTTCAAAAATGTTGGTCTTAGGTGGATTCTTACAGGAAAGTTATTCAACTCTGCACAACCAAGGTTGACAGTTGAACCCCAAATGCGTCCAATGTAGATACCAAATATTTTTGTATGCAAACAACTCTGGATTTAAGTCGCAGGTAGCCTCTCAATGGTCAAAGCAACAAAGAATTTGACTTAAGTTGCTGGTGATTATACACAATGTAAAGCAGGAAAATCTCAGAGTAAGGTTGTTGAAAAGATGTATCTCAGAAAAACCTGTGCCTGATTGGTTTCTAAAGGATGAAACTACATCAAATGACGTTTGAGCACACAGATCAAGCCATCGAACCTTCAATGTCAAACGACGTTTGATAAAATAGGTTTCATGAATAGCAACCACACAGTGTCAACATAAGTTCATCAAGCAACTGAGACAGTAACAACGTCAAATGAGCTGGATTTGCTATTCGGTCCTTTGTTCGACGAATATTTCAATGGAGAAATTCTGGTGTTTTAGTTCTCCGGCTGGAAAATACTACTGATGCATCAAATAAACGTCAACAACAACCTGATTCAACTTCATCCACTTCCACTCTAGCCACAACTGTCACTGCTAATGGAAACTTCAATTTTGTAAATATTTTTTTTCTCTTTATTTTGATTTAAAAATATTTTTGAAAAAGAAAATACAAAAATATAAAACCAACAAAAAGAAAAATACAAAAATATAAAATCTAGAAAAACAAAATATAAAATCAGAAAATTTCAAAAATATCAAAAAGAATCTTCTCGACATGTCTCTTGGAATCGATAACATTTACGTACCTAGAAATGTTGATTAACATCGACACGGGCGTGTAAATGAAGTTCGAGCGAGAGTTTCAAATGCTTTCAAAACATGTCATTTCTAAATTTTTCTCTATGACTTATGTACATTTCAGTGCATAACTCGGTCCCGAATGTAATAGGGAAGTGTACGCTTCAGTGCGCTTACTCTAAAATAGAAGAGAGTCTTTCTATCATGTTTTTAAATCGTTGAACTCAATTTTCAAAAAGGCTTTCATGTCAAATTGTCTAACAATTAAGTATTTGTGGTCTTTTTCCATAAAAAGTGGTATTTGATAAATTGTGTGTTCAACACTCCCTTCCTCGAATAATTTTCAAAGAATTGTAGTACGTAGAATGTCATTTTATGTGAATCAATTTCTGAGGGGGAGCTTTTTTAAAACAAAGCCTTTTAATGTGTTGGGTACATCTCATAAATGTCAATTTTATGTATACCAAAACATCTTGTGAAATTATAAAATGTGGAAATTATAATTGTCATTATTAATATACATTGTTCACTAAGGCATCTCACTCCGTCTTCAACATTTTGTGGTGTCATATCAATTTTTCATTCAAATGTCAAGTTTTAATAAAAATATTGGTATCCCACATATACTGTTGAAGGGGAGCTGTTGGAATCTGAATTCATGCAATATCGTGGTATAATTTTTCTCCCCATGGAATTTTTCATGTCAAATTTTAATCAATTAGTATTTCAAATACTAAGTGTTTTATTATTTAAAATAAGGGGAGAAAATGTGATTAAAATATGTTATAGACTAATGTGATCTTTAAGACTCCAAGTGCAGCTCTTTCCTCCATTGTCTAAACATTTAGAATCTCGGAGCAATGGTTGGGAGTGTATTGAGAATAACAATGTCAGGAAAATGGTTTTATGGTTCGATTCTTACCCAGGCATATCACTATTATTTTCACGACGATTCTGAAGTCATAAGGTGGTTAGGTAGGATTAAGTCTACGATCCAACCAGAACGGAGGGATCTACCAAGGACATCCAGAGTTAGAAATAGCAGTCCTTAGTATGATTGGAGAAGATGTGTATAAGGAAAATGCGACTAGATTGGCTAACACTGGAACAATGCACAACAGGTGTTAGTAATGACGTCTTGGTAAGCATTGAAGGGGTTGAAGAATTAAAAAGAAATGTATGGATAAAGGGTGAAAACAGCAGCCTCCAAAACAAGCTTAGGAAGTAACCGGGTCAATACATAATCTATCAAAATCACAAAGATGATTGTTGATATTGAAGACGACATCATGGACCCAGTGATGCAATGCACAACCCTTCCCAGCCATTCGGGTTTCTCTCAAAAGAAACTTGTCTCATTTGTCACGGAGATACACACGTTATCTATTGACATCTCACTCCGAGATTGTTGATATTGAATAGGTGGCAGTCTGCTCCAGCTAGATTTACTAAAACCAAAGTGCACAAATCGAGTCTAGAGCCAAGAAGAGATCAAATTATAAATCTCATTAGGACACAATGTCAAAATACACTTGTTGAACACCATAAAGTTTACAAGTTGTAACAAAGAGTCCTACGCATTATCCTTGAGATCTTGCCAGAACATCCGAGTGATACTTAAGTATTCACAGTGAAGATGGAAATCCTGCTTGAGCCAACATCAAACAAGCTCTTGGTAGGTGACTTGCAAGATTCTACATGAATCGAGCTTGTTGAAACTGGGTTTCGATTTTGGTCCAGTAAATGAATTGACGACTTATACTCAGGAAAGATAGTAACTAATTGATTCACAATTACGTTTGTCTGCTTTGAGACGTTCCGGTAATGAGAACTAGCAAGCATGGTGAATCTAATACATCTGTGTTAGAAGATCCTACGCTTTGAGCTAGAAACCCTGTCAAGGAGATTCTTTGAATCTACCTGATCACAGGTATAGTATTTATACTATAAAACGGGAAACCGGAGGTTAATGCAACCTAACTCAAGATGAATGACAAAAGCATTATCAATCTTTTAGTGCTAATGATTTATTTCAGGATAAGGCGGCGGTGTTGCGCTCATTCCAGCGAAGTCGGATTCATACCAACTTGCTCATACTCTAGCTTTCAAAGTCAATCATTCACGTCAAGCATAGTTGATTCTAATCTTCCCCACCATCAAAGAAAGCCTCAAAGTTCAAATAAAGATCATCAATTGGGGAGATTAGTTAGACTTATAATCACATCATGTCATAACAAGTTATTTACAAGTTATGAGATGTTGGTAAGAGCACAAGTGATCAAGAAAGTCAAAATCAAGATGATTCAAGTCAAGGAGATGATGCAAGATAACGATCTCAAGAACTCAAAGTCAAAAGATAAAGGCTCAAGATCAAGATCACAAAGCATGAATGAACAAAGCCATTACAAACAAGACAAGACCAAAACAAGGCAAAGCATAAACGTCAAAAGTCATATCTTCAACGTCATCAGTAGTACGGAGGAGTTTGAAGAAAGAGACCTCAACATTAGGGGAGATTGTTAGCCTTAATTTTATATAAGTCGAACAAGAATGTTATCGGTCTTATTAGTCGTAATTAGTCTTGTTTAGAATAGTGGTCGGGTTCAACGGGCTTGGATTGTATCTATATATTGTTCCGTGGTTCGGCTCAATAGCCAAGTTTAGCCAAGCCCGGCCCAAGTAGAAAAGCCCACATGCCACTCTTGGCATTGGGTATAAATAGAACCCTCTCCACACATGGAGAGGGTGTTGGTTACCATTTCATAATTTGTGTGTGTGTGTAATCTTCCACCATCTTATTTTCTCTCTAATAATCTTTTCTTCTCCTTATCTCTTTTCTATCTTTATTTTGTTTTTACATATTAGGTATAGCTTAATGTTGTGAAAGGATTAAGCTTTTGGATAACATTAAGCTCAATGTTTATTTGATTATCTATTTGAATGCATGTCTATTGTAAAGCGTTGTTTTTTCTAGCAATTTAGATAAAGTTATTCCTTAGTTTATCTAAATAACGATTGGCCTAAATGTAATTGCTTAAAATGTTTACATGACATTTACATTTATAATTATCATGTTTGTTGGCAAATCATCTTAAATGACTTACATGTTAAATGTGCACCTACATCTAATGTTAGGTTATACGTATGACAAAATAAGGTTGAGATGTCATATACGTCTTACACATTCAATATTGTTGATTCATTTATGTCGATGCATGCTTAGATAAAACCTTGCTATGCTTTATATCTATATGTCTTATAATCTATGTATATATTTCTCACACTAGAATATTTTTCTTCACATTCGAGTCATTAATCTAAATTTTCAAAAGAGTCACAAAATGGTCTTAAATCTCCTAGAGTCATCCGTCACACATTTCCTTAATCATCATCTCCCCCTCTTCTAAATAAGCCACTCTTTGTCACGGGAAAAAGTTTAGATGAAATCTATACCCCTTCCAACTAGGTTTGACAACTTAAATATTTCATCCAAAACATTCAAGTATCTTTAACTTGCAATCGCAAATGTTAAAGGTCATATCCGAAAATCCCTATTCAAGCCTTTTAACAACATTAGTTACCGAAAATATTCTTTCTCTTTCCCCGAAACATTCTTTCTCTTCGACGAAACATTCTTTCTCTTCGATGAAAACATTCTTTCTCTTCGACGAAAAAATTCTTTCTCTTCGATGAAACATTCTTTCTCTTCGACGAAAAACTCTTTGTCTTCTAATTACACCTCTTTCTTCTCACTCAACCACGCCTCTTCAACCATAGAGATGGCTAATTTCTTTCCTCCACTATTTCCGCTACCGCCTTTAAGACAACCGTATACCTCGTCATGTGATTGTTCTATGAATATTCACAATGCTTGAGAAGAGCTACATAACACTGTGAGTGTAGTTTATCGTACGTTAACCACCATCCGTCTTGACATTGTCAAGCTCGTCGCCTCCATCTTTGTTTGTTTCCTTCTTTATTATTATTATTATTATTTTCGCGTACGAAACATACTGAAGATACGTCACCATTTCCTTTGGGACAATGTCCAAAAGGAAACATCTCCATTCGAAAAGGATGCGTCTGAAGATAACATCGTCGACATTCTTTCTTTACCCCTCAACCGCGAATCGTTAAAATATATTCGTCTACGTTTAGGAATGATGGAACACATTCCATAAATCGTTCTATTATTTTCTTCTAGTTTCGATTCTAGTCTGTGTTCTATTCCGTGTCGTGATAACTTAATTACTTCATTTGAAGTATTTTAAGCATTTTTAATTGGCGAAATACAAATTAAAATGTCACTCCCTTTAAAAAATTTGTCAAAAACCAAGCCCTCTCCTGTTGGCGGTCCCCAGACATATTCTGGCGGCCCCTAGATATATCTGGGACAGCCGGCAGCAAGCTTGTAATACCGCTCATTCTTTTATTAATCTATTACCAAACATTTCCTCTCTTCTGCTACGAGCTGACATCTACTCTATACCCAAACCTATACACAATATCTCTCTATAGATTAATGGGCCATCCTCATATCTTAACACTCATAAGCATCGTTGCTTATGTTTTCAAGAGTCAAGTGAATTTCATAATGAAATGCTTCTCATTATCAAACACATTCCTTACACTTGATAGACTTACAATCCATCACTTCACAATAAATCCCCTCACATACAAACCTTGGTCCTCACATCTCGCATACGTCTTGTCTCAAATTCATAGACGATTCTTCTCACTCCTAAACGTTTCTTCTCTCTTCTAGTAGTCGTTTCACTTCTAATAAGTCTCCTCATCTCTAATGTTTCTTCTCACTTCTAAATGTTTCTTCTCTCTTCTAATAGTCTTGTTACTATTAGAATTCCTCCTATATCCCTTGACAACTTAATTATTTCATCCGAAATATTTAAGTAATTTGCGTAATGCAAATGTCACTCCTTCGTTAAACTTTCCACTTTCTAAAAAGTGAAGAACATAAAGAAGATATTAAATCTTCAAGTGTTATTGAGTCACCACATTGTTGAGTCTCTCATTATTATTCCACCATGAAAGAACTACCACCTCATTTTACATCCCACTTTGTTCCTCAACATTGTCAACCAAACAAACCTTTAAATTCCTAATCATCCACCTTTGTCTCGATAGGATCATATGCACATCAATCTTTTCTATTGCCCTATGTTAGTGAAAATGATATATTAATCTTTTCTATCAACCTCTCGTCAATACGTTCCTTCTTTAGTATCGTTCATCCTTTCCCACTTTTTGGCTCTATGGAATCATTTTCATTTACATCCAAAAGCACATCGTCTCCATCCTCGTCTTATTTTTCTTTTTATTCTTTTAAAGTATATATATATATATATATATATATATATATATTGACATATTTTGCCATGATATTAAGTGTCATTCGTCTACTTTTAAAAGGTCATTCTCATAATATTTTTATGTCAATCAATAAACGAATCTCATTCTCGTTTATTAAAAGTTGGTCTAATCTTTCTCCGTAAACATATGTCTCGATTATTTTTATTTCATCATTTAGGTTGTTTTTAAAATAATGACTACTTGTGTCTAGTTTCTACTTCTCTTTCAAAGTGTCAAACTTTAGAATAATAAAACCTAGAAGTGCATGTCTAGTTCCCCGCTAATGTTTTGCTATATGTATATGTGAACTTGTCTACTAACTTTGTTTTGTAGCACAACAATATCTTGATTCCTTGGTTCCTCAAACAAGGAGGAGCATACACCGAAGGGGAGCACTTGTAAGCGCTCTACTCATTTAAATTGCATCGAACTTCTTGAGCATCAATGGTAATTTATTTGATCTATAGATTCGTTAGAGTCATTATACAAAGAATGATATTATCATGGGGACACAATGAGCAAGGGGGAGCTAGGAGATATGTGAGTAAATATCAAGGAGTTGGTTAAACTGTGATGATAGAAGACTTCACAGGGATGATGCAAGCTCGCCTTTATAGGAATATAGGATCGGGGATTGTAAAATACGATGAAGGGCTTATTCATACTCCAAATACTTCACCTCATCCAAGAAACACAAAACCACCTCAACCATATTTCTCATGTTGTCTTCTCATTCCTCCAACCAATATACTTGGATCACCTACCTTTTCCTCATTCCTTCATCCTATATACTCGAAGTACCTACCTTCTTCTCTTGCCCACTTCTCATCTCTCATGACCTTTTCTAAACTAACCAAGGGACACACAATCACCTTCACCTTTATTTCTCATATCTTCTCTTCATACCTCAAACCTATATACTCGGAGCACCTATCCTCTTCTCATTCCTTCAACATATATACTCAGAGCACGTACCCTCTTCTCATGTCTTCTTATAAACATTATATGCTCGAAGCACGTACCCTCTTCTCATGTCCTCATACCTCAAACCTATATACTCGGAGCACCTATCCTCTTCTCATTCCTCCAACATATATACTCAGAGCACGTACCCTCTTCTCATATCTTCTTATAAACATTATATGCTCCAATCATAATCCACATTATGCCTTTTTGCTTCGACAAAAGGTGGAGAAGGAAGTGTAAACGAGTAACTTGTAAACTTTACTATGTGTTATAGTTTACATAGTTTGTCATCATCAAAAAGGGGGAGATTGTTAGTGCAAATATTACGATATTTAATCTATACGATCTCTTTATGTTTTGGTAATGATAAACATGTGACTTGTGATACGTAACGTAAAGTACGCAAGTTACTCATAATCACAAATCATCAATGCATACATGCATCAACAACACTCGATGTCTCAAGTCTACATCAACACCAACATTTGTTTGCACCCGACGTAAATCACATAAGGTATGTACAAACAAATTAAACTTGTAGGATGATCAAAGAAAAATATTTTTTTTCTTAACCATTACATTTTTACAAAAGTATTTTTCACAAAAATAAATAAACACAAAATACTTTTTAATAAAAGAAATGTTTTATTTAAATATAAAATTTGAAATCTGGTTTTTCCCCCAAAATATAAGCTTCTATACCAGATACAACCTTCCCCACAAAAAGAAAAAAAATTGAGCGTAGTCTAGTGGCAGCCCCCTTATAAGGTCGGCGGCCCCCTAATATATCTGGGGCCGTCGGGACCGCCATTGCCAGACTGTCAGCTTTCAGCTCCTATAAATAGTGGGTCATCTCTAACTTATTTTATAACCTTTTTGCATGGTTTTCTTTTAGTTCTTTCTCTCTCTAGATCTCACTAAATCTCTCTAAATCTTTGATCATTCAACTTGGTTAATCTTGTTTAAATGTGATCAAATCTTCTATCCTTTCCTCCTTTTCTCAAGTGCAAGAGAAGAACTTCGGTCATCTTCAAGATCCGAAGTTATGTAGTCTAGTTAGTCCATTTGTAACATTTGTTACATAATAGATCGTAGCGTCCCTGTCTTATAATTCTTTTGTAGTATGTAGATCATCCGGAATGGTTTGTATATTGGGAAGGGTTGATTTATAGGTTGGTTTTGATTATTTTAGGCCTTAAAATACATTGGATGGATAGTGTAGATGGTTCTAGCTAAGATTAGGATCGACATATTGCTTAGTGTCGGAATATTCATTAAGCGTAACTTGAGCGATTTATGTGTTTAGGCCATAAAACAAAAGGTTTGTTATGTTGGGCCATAAAACATAACGGGTTTGGTTGTACCCGAAGAAGAACTTGACATCTAGCTTAGTGTCTGAAAATAATGTAAGCATTGGTATAAGGTTTTCTCCGCCAAAAGGGAGCTTGTTGATTAGTGAAGTAACTCTCGAGTTGAATACTCGAGGAGTGGAGTAGGGCGAAGAGGAGCTTCATGACCGAACCACTATAAATCATCGTGTTGGTTTGCATTTTCTTTTACCTTTCTCTTTACTTATGTCTTTACATTTATCGCTTTACTTTTACACTTGCATTGTGCTTATGATTGTGTGCATTGTTGTGTATGTTGTGTTAGTCATAGTTTTGTAGCTCTTTGTAGTAAACATTGTGAGTGTGGGTATATTGGTAGAATATGCGCTAGTTATTTTAAATCCATTATCGACACTTCTCATATTGCGTCAAACTTGATTGGTGATTTGATACAAATGATCTAGTCCGAAAACCTCATCTGGAGGCGCCCCCCTGATGTACTAGGCGACCCTCATATATTTATGGGACCGCCAAAAATGAGTCATGTAAAAATTGATATAAAATATTTAAATTTTTTAAAAGGAAACGTATTCACCCCCTCTACGGTTTCCACATATACCAATAAACCATTAGCAGTAAAGAATGCACATTGGACTGGTAGGTGGGTTGGTTAACAGTTAACATGGGTTGATTTTAGTAATGATCAACATGGGTGGATTGGGTTGAATATCCATTTATTAGTAAATAACTAATGCGTTAGCTACTGTTACATGAAATATATTAATAATAACATTTTTAATTTAAATATTTTGACACAACTGTTTAGGAGTATCAGTACCATAGTAAATTGATTCTAGAATTTTTGACCAGAGTATCAGTACCATAGTAAATTTTCGACTAGGTCGACTTCCATGTAACCCTGTCGATGTTGATAATTATAGTGTTTTTGGATGCCGAATTTAAGTATTAAAACAATTAGAGAATCTTTTTTATTTTCTTTCAAGCTGCAGTAACAGTTTGGATCGTTTATGTTATATTTTCTTTTGTCATTATACACCTGTGTATGCACATTGGTATACTGAAACATAAAAGTTCAAATGATAGACTTTTGGTACATTAAAATCTATTTTTCCCAGTGTCTTTAACTGTAGCATGAACTTTTTCCCAAATAAATGAATTGTGTTAGCTTGACCAGCTGGTATGATAAATTAAACATATGTTACTTAGGCTATAAAAAGCACGTACGGAACCTGAATGATAGATCTATGCTTTTAATGTTAATTACAAAAGAGAACATAAATATAGTTTGTACGATCTTTCATCCGTATTAACCACTATAGTTGGCCAATTAGTTACATGGTACTAATACTACTACACGAGTATTTTTATGCTATAAATAGTCATGATTTTAATGTCAAAATTGTTTCAGTTTTGTTGGACTAAAATAACACAGTAATTATTAGAGGTGAAAGTTGTAGTGATATTTGGTAAAAGTTATTTTATCGTAAATATTGTTTTGAAAATTTGTTTGGCATAAGTTGAATACTAGTTAATTTGACCTTATATGCATGCATGATTGCTGAATTACTAGAAATAATAGTTGTTGTTCCTCTTTACACACGTATTGCTATTATAAAAGTCCATATATGTTGTTCAAGGGGTGGTAAAGATTCATCCATGACTTAGTTAGTCGAGAAGGTCCATATTTTGAAACCGCGTGCATGCCTATTGTTGGTTAAACAATTCTCGTGTGGCCGATTATTGTTAGTGGAAGCGTTATATTGGCAATTGTTTCAAGTATTTTCATATGTCTATATGGCTCACCCATAGTTTATCAGGTTTGTTTCAGACTAACTTTGAGATATATATTGATTGAGTTTGGATTCAAATGTCAAAGTTGAAGGTATAAAGCTTAAACTTTGGGTTGGAATAGTAGGAAAGGTCTTTCAAGAGGGAAGTGGCTTACGTGGTCGCAATGGTTGCTGAGTTTGATGAGTACACGAACAATTGGTTGTACTGTCCAGAAGGTTTTGTTTTTCCAAAGTAATAAGACCCCCTTATGTTATATTTTTCTTTATTGGATATTTAGATGAAATGTCTGAACAGTTTTAGCATATTAAATTGTAGGCCAATATATTGAAAGGAAAAAATTTCTCAGTCGCCAGAGGTTAGGTTTCAGTTGGTGGTAGTCAGGCATCAAATGGCAAGCATAGCGTGTTTGCTATACAGTCTCGGAGTGTAATGGTGATTCATCATCAAGATTAGTTGGAGGTCATAAGAGAAGTTAAAATGGTGCATATAAATATCATAAATTACCTTTTGAATGAAAGAAAGCATTTTTGTTAGGATTTATTAAAGCTAGCTAACCAATTTAGCTACGAGCGCGCAACGGATGGATCTATTTATGCCAAGTAGGTTAACACATATTAAATAAGGAAAGTGTACCTTTTGCGATTATTATTGAATACAATAAGCGTCCAAAATAAAATGCCTATATGGTTGCTCACACAAACACGTCAAGCAAGTATGGAAGAATTTGCTAGTCTTATCTTCACGATCAAGCACCAAGTGTAATATCGAAACTAAATGCACGCCTTGTGTTCCCTTTTGAAGTCGAACCAATATAACAAACCCTAATTAGGGTTTATATTAATAAAACCCTAATTCGTCACTTATGAGGAATCACTAATTAACCACCATGTGCACCTTGAATTAGTCAAGCTAGGAGATCAAGTAAAAGTGGAAAACCAAAACCTTAAAAAGGTGGTTGGTTGAATTCGGTTGTGGGAAAGAACCGAAATTCCTATGAGGAATTCGGTTAGGGTTTTAGGAGAAGGAGAGAGCACCAAAACTTTAGGTGTTTTGAGAATGGATGAATTAAAGAATGATGGATATGGGGTGTGTTTATATAAGCACCCCAATACCCTTAATCTTGTAGGAAAAGATTAGTATAATTACTATAATTAAAACCAAATATTTTTCCTTCCTTTTTCTTTTCTCCCAACCGAACAAACACCCCCTCTACACCCTTGTGGGTTTTGGCCAAACAAGGAGATCCACAGGTTTCGGGTTTTGTCCAGTTTAGTCCCTTGGTTCTATATTTATAATATATTACATAATTAATTAAACAAGTAATTAATTAAATAACTATTTAAATATAAATCGTGAAGTAAACCATACTCTTTGTATTTAACGTGTGTGACCCCAATAGGCTCACGTATTTATAACGTATAACTTGTGGAACCGACTACCATATTCCAACAGCTCCCACTTGGGAGTCGGAGTAGCAGGCTCACAGATATACTGATAATTAGCAATGTCTAACAAACACACACAATTACCTTTAGATTAGAAATACCTGAGATAAAAGTTTCAAGAACAATCTCAGCTTTCAATGGTTATGTATTAACTTGATATATAATCACCACTTTGTTCAGATACCGTTAAACCATGGATATGGATCCTAACTCATTCCATATAGTTTAACATTTTAGTTTCTCGTTATAGAAATAATTCAGATAGTCCAAATTACCAAATGTAATTAAGAATCATCTTAAAATTATTCTTTGAGTGCGGCCACATAATTATCTGATTAATTCTGGAGAGGCGCCATGGTATCATTCTGCACATATTAAGTGGAGGAACAAATTCTTTATTGACTACAAGTGTTGTGGATGCTACTTCACATCACTTCCATAAAATAGCCTTATGACTACCTTATTTAGGTTAGCATTTTGATTAGACTCACAAATGTGATCATCCATATATTGAACTTGCTTGCATCTCAAGTCTAAGGATGACTTATTTAACCATTTTTGACATATTACTCATGACTAGGATCCAAAAGGAATGTTCTAAAGTTGGAGTATTCCTCAATAATGCAACCATTGTTAAATACATAAGAGTTTGCGGGAACATTAAATATATTCAAAGGAATATAACAAAACATTACATTTGCCTTCATAACCCAATTATTCACCATAGGTTAAGACATATGGGACATGTTTGGAATGATAAAATCTTTCAAGGATTAAACATGCAAATAATAGGATAACAATTATTTATATGAACGAATATCAATTAACAAGTAATTATATCATAATACAGTAATAAATTGTTTTTTCATCCTAATTATCAAAATACTTAAACAGTTATGAATGAAAACTATATTAGAAGTTGAAAGTCCATGTTTCCAAACATTCTCAATTCTTCTTTACAAGACAGCTAAATAGTTATCTGAGTAAACTTTTCGAATACTTATTTCAAATTCACAAATTTGTGAAGGATTTGAATGATATAATGAGTGTCGTATGTATATTTTCATACTATTACATGTTTCAATAGTATGTAAATGCGACTTGTACTTAATGGGGTATTTGAGTCAACAACATAACTTATCGCAGACATTCATTTTTATAGTTTTTAAAAGGTAAAAGTATTCTTATTCTTTTATGTGCAAAATGCAAACGATTGCTCTTAGCTGAGCAAATATTAGTAGTTTTATCATAAAAGATTAAAATCTACTTTAATACTAGGAGTTTGATTATTTCTTAACATCGTGTGTTAACATACAACACTATGCCTTATATAATTCGTAAACGTTTGTTTTAACAGTCATCTAAATCACTCTCAGTTAGATACTGTTGTTGTTAGCTCATCTTGCTCTTGTGCAAAAGTAACAACCAGTCTCTTACAACAACTTTACGATATAACATTATGAATCCATTTGTTAAAAAAACAAGGTTTCCATCCAATTTATTAACTTATCTCAACGTGGAATATATCATCATTTAAGACTTGCTTACAATGAGGTATTGTTTGTGTTGGACTTTACTGTAATCTTCGCATTATGTTTATTTCATTAAACATTTATTCCAATGTCGTTTTAGTTCTTATTTCCTAATTCCAAGTGAAGTTTTTAGTCAAAATCTCAAGGATTAACATCTAGCTTAGATGGAATGATACCTTCAATATGTTACACAACATATGATTTTTAAAGAAAAACGTAGTGCTCCCACTAGACGTCAGGTGTACTCAGGAGTTATCTTAATTTGATCAGTATTTCATATTGTAATTAACTTAAGATCTCAGCTCTAGAGGCATGATTCAATCCACTCTTGGATTCGTATTTTCTTGTTATACTTTATGAAGATTATTTTTAAACTCATAACCCTTTTGATTACACATCGTCCTCGCAAGGTAATCATAAAGAAAAGAGTTATAAAACTTAATTGTCATATTACAAATATAGACTCATAACCCTTTTGATTACACATCGTCGTCGCAAGGTAATCATTAAAGAAAGAGTTATGATCCTTAATTTGCCATATTGCAGATTCAAGAAAACCTGTGACAACTAGTTATCTTTATATAATTAATGTGTGTAGAAAAGAAAGATTTAATATATCAATTTGCTTGGTAAGATTAAAAACTTCTTATCATCAGGTCAAGCATTATTTGATACATTCTTGTCCTTTATGGAGTCTTTCTTCAAAAGAAAACTCATTTTCACCTTTCAGTTTAACTGTCTGGTAAAAGATCAATCAATGCTCAAACTTTGATGTGCCTTTTTAAGATCTGCATCTTATAATTCTTAGTTTCTAAGATATTTATAGATTACTTGAGTGTTAAGTTTCTTATTAGTTAGCAGCCTGTCTATGACCCTCTACTAATATTCCTTCAGCATTGTTATTAAAATATCAAATCAAGTGATGAGGACATTTATAAGATTTATGAATGAGAGTTACATTATACTTTGATTCGAAATTTTCATGTTTAACCTTAGTATGACATTCACAAGTGGATTTAGAAGGTAATGTATT
>BQNB010012040.1:44510-80077 GCA_026074375.1 Tanacetum coccineum
GGGAAACCAATATATGTTGTTCTTTCTCACATATGAGATTTCTCCTATTGTGTAAGGTACAAACATCCATATTATGAAGACAAACAACACAACATGTGCTTTTGATTGTGTAAAAACAATTATGATTAAAGTCTTAGCATATTACAAGTAGATTTAGAACCATAACATTTAATAAGGAATTGTGGATTATTATTCTATAGAAACGTTTTTGGAAAGAAACATAGAAAGGCACAGTGTTTTATAATAAAATTAAAATGCATTTTCCTTAAGCAATGTTTTGTTTTTGTTTCATATTTGGAAAGTAATGATAAATTCAAAGTAGGTCCAAAATAATTATGGGTGACTAACAAAGGAAATAATTCTCGTAGATCCCACTGGAAATTTAATTCACATGAATGTCATTTCTCAGTAATAAAAATACAATGTCCACTGGATTTGTCAAACATTGTAGGGTACATACCAATAGAAAGCAAATAGCAATTTATTAACTTTTCTATTCTCTTAGAATACCTATTAGTAGTAATGTACGTAGAGTATGATTGAGTTTATGAAGTTACTATTATATAGCATGAGGGTCTAGCCATTTATGCTTTCATTTAACTATGAATATTCGCATCAATTCTTCCTTTATCGCTCTAATAGACACAAGGGTATTTTAGCACTTGAAGGATAAAGTGAGTTCAGAAAAAGATCTAGCAAATTGGCTAGTAATTTCGTTACTCATTGTACAGTTAAAATCATACATCGTGACAAGGGCAGATTGTCATTATTTGGTAGCTATAGACAAAATGTTCTCTAGTTACACAAATATTTTATCTTTCAATTATTTCATGACCAAAAAAGGGTAATGAAAAATCGTAAGTGAGTTTAAATACAATTGAAGAAAAATTCAATTATAACCCTATCTTAGTTTTTGTCAACTAAGGAGAAAAGATAGGAGTAAGTCTCATTCTTCTTTCTAGGAAAAGAGACTATGTTTGTCTTTTGTTTACGAATTATGTTGCAGCAACACAATTAATCAGAACATAAAAAGTTTAATTTTAGTATTTTCGATAATTAAATTCTTAATAGAATTAACTACCCAATTAATTACTAATTAAGACTAAGATCCAACTTGACCTCCCACTTATTAACCAGAGGTCTGACCAGTGAGAAAACAAGTAGGGCAAGAGGTAAGCAACGATTGCTAATTTCATTAAAATGCAACTCTTAGACTTATGAGACCGGTCAAGACATTAATCGACAAGTAATTATGTAAGAGCCTTGTTTGTTCTCATTCTATTTTGCCTCAGGTCAAGGTTGACCAAGCATACTCAAAATAAGTCGACCAAGCAAGAACGTGCAAAATTTGCCAGAGGTCTGACCAGTGAGCAAAATTCGCCATGGGTTTGGAATGACCCTGAGGTCTGACCAGAGAGGCCAAACCAACTGCACGTGTTCTTGGTTGGGTGGCATTGACTTAAAATTTTCAAAGGGGTATGCACATAAAGTGATAAAATGGCGTGTACAAAGAAGCATGCAAACAACTTTGTAGCACTAATTTTAAAAACCTTTAATAATGACAATGTAGTGACATGTCATAGTTCACGATAACTCCAATCGAACACACAAAGAAGTGGAGAATCAGGTCAGCGCGAAGCATATTAAAAACCTGAGTTCTTTAGGAGTGTTGACCACTTCCGCCTTAAACTTCTCTTATAGTTTGTTCTAGTGGACGAGCCGTACTTCCCTATTGAGTCCATAGCGTCCAGTTTTTAAATTCATGAAAAAACATTTGCTTCCATTGTTTTAGGTCTTTTAATGTTATAAAAACATATTTTCCACAAAGCACATAGCAGGTCACAACGAATATGTTTTAGGTGTGTAGAATTAAAGATCGGTTTAATGTCATCTTTCATTATTTATTAGTCCGTATTCCATTTGTTTAGGCATGTAAGCATGTAAACTAGTATACAAATAAGCGTGTAGGAACTTAATAAACAAGATAACATTAAATTAAGCGAGTAACAAGTAATCATCCAAGTTCTCTACGAGTCTTTCTCAATTGGAGAACCATAAGACCCTCACTAGGTTTTCATTAAGTGACTTAATAGATCGCCCCATTCCATCACAATTAATGTGATATGGTTGGTTCTTATAACGGAAATTCTAGGAAAATAATCAAAAACTAAGAATTCAAAAGATCTATTTTCCAAAAATAAAAATATTTAATTTCCAAAAATAAAATATTTACAAGATCTTTTAAATAATTAGGAAGATTTTTTAATCCTAAATAAACAAATTAAAAGAAGAAACAAATAAGCTAAATTAACAATTAATTTTATTCCTCTTTTAATCCTATATTAACTTTTAATAATTTATATGCAAGATCTAGCAATTTTCTTTATTAATTTATGGTAAAGATTTGCATATCTTTACCATATTTATAATAAAACAATAATAAAGAAAAATAATCGCAGCATAATAAAAATCAAATCTAGGCGTGTAACAAGGCGTAAAATTCGATTTTAAACGTTGTAACCCTAGATGCCAAATGAGTTAACTCGTGTTGATGCCACTGTTGGGATTTATTAATCTAGCTAACCAATTTAGCCACGAGTGCGTGGCGGATGGATCTAGTTATGGAAAAGTTAGGTTAACACATATTAAATAAGGAAATGATACCTTTTGCGATTATTCTTGAATACAATAAGCGTCTAAAATAAACGCCTCTACGGTTGCTCACACAAACACGTCAAGCAAGTAGGTAAGAATTTGCTAGTCTTATCTTCACGAACAAGCACGCCTTGCGTTCCCTTTTGAAGTCAAACCAATCTAAAAAACCATAATTAGGGTTTATATCAATAAAGCCCTAATTTGTCACCTTTGAGGATTTACCAATACCACACGGTACTTTGATTTGGTCATGCAGGGAGATCACGTGAAAACGGGAAATTAAATTAAACCTTAAAAGAGTGTTTGGTTGAATTCGGTTATGGGGAGAGAACATAAATTCCCTTAGGGAATTTGGTTAGGATTTCTAGGAGAGGGAAGAGAGCACCAAAAACTTAGATGATTAGAGAATGAATGAATTAAAGAATGAGGGATATGGGGTGTGCTTATATCGGCACCCCCATACCCTAAATCTTATAAGAAAAGATTAGTATAATTATTATAATTAAAACAAATCTTTCTCCTTCCCTTTTTCCTCTCTATAGCCAGCCACAAACACCCCTTTTACAACCTTCATGGAGTTTGGCCAAACAAAGGGCTCCATGAGGTTCAGATTTTGTCCGGTTCAGTCCCTCGGTTCTATATTTAGAATATTTTACAAAATTAATTAAACAAGTAATTAATTAAATAACTATTTAAATATAAATGAGAAGTAAGTAAACATACTCTTATGTATTTTATCGTGTGTTTCCCCCCAAATAGTCTCACGTATTTATACGTATATCTTGCGAAAATCCGGACTACCAAATTTCAACATTTCTATCCTTCCTTTTAAGGATTTATGACATTTTATCCGCATCTATTTCCATATGCGAAATCCCTTAGATGTTTTATAGCCTTTGATTCGATATTCGTTTGCTACCCTATTCGATAGTTCGTAACCCTTAGGATTCGTTTGATATACGTTTTATTTGATCAAATGTCATCTTTGTGAGAGCACTTGTGTTGTTCAAGAAGAAGGGAAAGTTGTTTGCCTAGTTTTCCAAGTATGAATTCTGGCTACAAGAAGTGCGTTTTCTCAGTCATGTGGTTAACAACAATGATATTTACGTGGACTCTAGTAAGATAGAAGCAATGAAGAATTAAGAAGTACCTAAGACGCCATCCGGGATACGATCATTCTTTTGATTGGCAGGTTACTACCGACGTTTCATAGTAAATTTTTCTAAGATTGCTAAACCCCTTACTTCACTGACTCATAAAAATAAGAAGTAGGAGTGGGCCAAGGAACAAGAGGAAGCTTTTTAGACGTTGAAGGGCAATTTGTGAAATGCACCAATATTGTCATTGCATGATGGATCTAAAGAGTTTGTAGTTTACTGCGACGCGTCGAATCAAGGATTAGCTTGTGTACTCATGCAAAGAGGCAAGGTAGAGAATGCGACAGCAGAAATGTTGTGTGGCCTGGACCAACTAATGGAAAGGAAGGAAGGTGGAGGTATGTATTTATTATGGGTTCCATTAATAGGTGATGTAAGGACATTAATGATGGACGAGGCTCATGCATCAAGGTACTTGGTACATTCGGGAGCGGATAAGACGTACTATGACCTTAGAGATATGTATGGTGGCCATGTATGGAGAAGGATATTGCTACCTATGTTAGCAATTGTTTGACTTGTTTAAAGGTGAATGCTGAAACATCAAAGACCTTCGGGTTTATTGTAACAACTAGAGATACCCGAGTGGAAGTAGGATATAATAACTATGGACTTTATTACAAGGTTGCCAAGATCAAGTAGTGGGTATGATACGAATTGGGTAATAGTCGATAGACTGACTAAGGTATGCCCATTACATGGTAGTACGTGAAGATTTTAAAATGGAGAATTTGGCGAGACTTTACACTAATGAGATAGTAACAAGGCATGGAGTGCATGTGTCGATCATCTCAGATCGTGGTGGAAGATTTACTTCGCGGCTTTGGTAGACATTGCAGAAGGCATTGAGAACACGGCTAAAACATGCGTACGACTTATCATCCTCAAACGGATGGACAAAGTGAGCGTACCATTCAGACTTTGAAGGATATGTTGAGAGCGTGCGTGATTGATTTTTTTGGTGAGTCAAATCGTTAGTATTGATTGATGGTTCATTATGTGTTATAGAAATTATGTGTGTTATGTGATTTCTATTGAGTTGGTTATCAATCTATGTGCAGTTGTTCGTCGCATTTTGATTGAATTTATGGTCAATGTGTGTATTTCATTTTGTTCACATTTTAGTGACAATGAAATTGATGGGTTATAATTTCATGTTGCGTATGTATTTTAAGGTTGTATGATTATGTATTTACGTATTTAATGTAATAGGGGTTCTTGAGAGTAGAAGATTAGTTTCGAAAAATTGTAGGTAGGTGAATTTTAGTATTAATAATCTAGAAACAAATTATATATGTATTAGAAACAGAAATTTATTTATAGTTATTTATGTTAGTTTAATTTAAAAGGGTTTGCTATAATATATAAAGGTTTTTATAAAAAATTCTAAATTAAGAGTTTTTGTGTATATATTATTAATAATCAAAAAAATTTAAAAATATATTTAGGGTGTCTGTTCGGGATTTTAAGAGGAAAAAGAAGGAAAGAAAAAACCAATTTTAGTCCAACTACAATTTAATTAGTAATTATCCCCTTCTTTTTGCAAACCCTATAAATACAAAACCCTCCTTCCCCTATTTTTGTTGAAATCAGTCGAACCTAAGTAGAAAAAAATGCTTCTTTTTTTTATTCAAGATCCAAGTGGGTTTTGTCGTTACAACTTCAAAGGTTTTAGGTATGTTTTCTTTATCTTTTTAATTTCAATCTTCTTTAAAAAACTTATGTAACAATTTTGATGATGGATTTAAGGTTTTATATAAAGATCTGTAAAATTAGGGTTTTGGATCTTTTAAAAATTGTTTTAAAGTTGATTTGGTGGTCGTTTAAACATGTGTAATTTGGGTTTGAGGGTTGTAAATTCGAATTTAAATTGCTGACAGTTTTGAGAAAAGGGGGGTGGTGGGGGAGGTGGTCATCTTGTAAGCGTTCATACCTAGTCATACGGATTCTTTTATTAATTTTCTTGAGCCTAAAATTATTACAGAGAGTCTAGTTTTCAAAAAAGTCTGGCCCTGAAAAGGTTTTGATGGCATGGGAGGTCACGTCAAATTGATTTTTTACAAGATACGTTGTTTCGAAAACAGTAATTCGGGTCAGATTCTGAGTTGTGTGGCATGATGTTAAAACCTATCCAAACTTTTGTTTTATAAACGAAACTCCTAACTGTAGTAGTTCATGATGGTTTATGTAATTTTTAGAATTTTTGTTGAATTTTACCAAGTCGTCTATATGGGTCTGGTCATCGGCTCAAACTTTTGAGTGGTTCGCATCATATCCGAATTCTGAGTACTTTGCAAAGATGAATTTTTATAAAAAATATTCCACTTAATAATTTTTTTTCTAAAAAATCATGTACGCTACAAACTCACTTGAGGAGATAATTAGGGAATGAAAGGAGAATATTAATTAGGTGTTTTGATATTTTATTTGTGGTCATAAAGTTGACTAGAAAATTTTGCCAAAAATTGAAAAGTTGGAAGTTAAATGGTTAAGACTCATATAGAGTATAAAAATGATTTGGGAGAGATGTATATAAAGGGAATCATAAACTTAGTGTTAGGTTTGAGGTCATCATGTTATTGTTTCATTGGCTTGGGCATTTTTGCATAACCGAGTGTAACTTGGTTTTTGTTATGATTAGATTAGTGTTGCAGATCTTGTCTAGTAAGCTGAGATCGGTGAGTTTCATAGTCCCATGTTTACGATGTTTTCTTGGATGGAAGGATGAGAAAAAATATGTTTTGAAATGTTTTGATTGTGTGATTTGATTATATGGTTTAAGTTACACATGGACATTTATTTTATGTTATGACGTTGCATGTTGTATGATGTTGCATTGTTTTCGCCTACTTTGTGGGGCAAGAGGTTTTGCCTACTTGGTGTGGGTATGAACTTGAGTGTGCGGATACTTGGTTTACCAAGGAGTCTAGGATTTTAGGGATTTCATTCCTCTCATGACTTTTTTGTTGCATTGGATCGAGGGGACACGTTCCGTCCCAATTGAGGATTTCTTAGTTGCATGATTGCTAGGCATGTTTATTAGCCGCTTATTTGTCCTGCCATGTTTTTTGTATAATCACAGTAATTTATTTAAAGATTGTAATTTTGTGTGGTTAACCTATGACTACTCACAAACCGTTGTGTTGATGTTTATGCAATCATTTCAAGTTGTCGAGCGTTAAAAGGTGTTGAAGTTACTAAACAGTGGTTAGAGGAGACATTTAGAATGGCATTGAAGTTCTTAATTTGATTTTTATTTCTTAATTGTTTTGCATGAATTCTTGAATGTTATTTGTTGATAGGGTTTGATTTTTGCATTGGTTCTTTGTATTGTGATACCTCTTTTTCATTAGCAAGATGATGTTCTTTTGTTTTCGGTTTGTTCATTGGACACATCGTGTTCCTTTATATTTAGTTATGCGATGTATTGATTTCAATTGTTGGACTCAATTGCGTTGTGATGATATCCATTTTTGTTACGCTGTGTTTTCGCCTTGGCGGGGTGTGGACATCTGATAACACTTGTTGATCCCCACTTCACATAGTTCTTCAATAGGGATTAATATGACACTTGGTATTCTAATATGAAAATGTTCCTTAAAACATGTTGTTGGGATCTCAGCTGAAAGATTTCCATGAAGATAGCATTGAAAAGTCAAATAATATCAGATTAAAGGAGCGGTTTTATTTGTTTTATTTAGATTCCTATACATCTAATTAGCTTCCTTTGTAAGGCCTTAAATAATCCCTCTATATAATGGGTTTATTAGTGTATAGGTTTTAGATATCAACACTAGTTTAGGAAATAGCAGATCTTCTCAATGAGAGTCTAGCAAAAGCGGATTGTGTGTTCACGGTTTAACAGTTTAGTTAGTTAGTTTTTTACGCTAGTTAGTGTAGCTTAAGGCATTGTGGATTCTGCCTATTTGATTTTACAAACATCTTTCTTGAATGAACAATCTTCAAAGGGTCACCTTGACTTAAGATCTTCTTGAACATGCCACTACACCATAATAAGCTACAAACCATATCTCTTGTGTAGTCTTCTCCCCTTTTTGTAATCATCTAATAGGTGTCAATATTTCTCATTTTGATAGTCATTATACGACTCTATTAATGATCACTTTTTATTTTAGTCCGATACGTGTTTTACTTTTAATATTTACTTTTAAGCTAAGGTCGCGTAGACTAAAATATAATCAATTAATGTATACGGTCACCAAATAAATTAAGTTTACATAACCAAGTAAGAATTAATTATTAGAAAGATAATTAAGTACTTTGGTATTGTATATTTATTGGTCAATGTAAAAGGGTTACATTTTCGCAATAAAAATACATTTTGGACCCACCTCGGGAAAATGCCTAGACTTACCTAGACTCAAAACCAATGGCCTCTTCTAAAACCTTAACACAATAGTTTAATCAATCCTTGTGTAAATCCCACTATAGGCCGGCTATGCACTAAAACCAACTAGGAAATCTTCCTAATATTATATAAGTACATGTACAACTATGGTTTTAATTAAATCTAGTACTAAAAGGTTACTAGTGGTTAATACCACAATTGGATAATACCCAAATTCTTTCTTTCTCCTTGGGTGTGATTTCATGCATGTATGCATAAAAATATATAAGATTTTTCTAGCTAACTAAAATTCTTGACATCAAAACTAAATAATTAACAGCTTGTACTTAGGTGGTGTTAGCAAGAAACAATGTTATGGGAACTAATAGAAACCACTAAAAACAATCGTTTAGGGCACGGTTTGGTTTTGATTTAATGTGTAGGGGAAAGTTAACTAGTTCTCATGTCTATAAACTTACCACTCATAAGTTCCCAAAATATATTTCCAAAAAAAACCTTAAACTATTCTAAGTTAAACCTCCCCTATGTACTCACTAATTCCATTCGACTATATCTTAATTCGAACCCATCATGCAAAACCACATACATCTAAGGACTCACGGATAGATTTAGGAGCATCTCTAAAGGCCTAAGGGGAATACACGAGCTAAGGATGTCAGGTATATAAGCTTTTAAGCTAAGAAGTGATTACACATTGGTGCAAAAAACCTTTAGGGTGTGCCTTCATAATCCTAAAACAAAGACGCGTAGGGACCATTTTAAGTCTCATTTATTAAGGCCATTGTGGTCATAATTCAAATCGTAATATAATGCCTGGTTATAGTGTCATGTATATACCTATTTGATAGGCTAACATGGGTGTTGTGCACGTCCAAAGACCAAAAACGCCAAGTAATTGCACATACTATGCGTATAATGGCATAAGGGTGGTGCAAAGAACCTATTTAAAACGCATTAACACGATGATTTATAACAAGCAAATCATTAAACCTTTCGATAGAAAAAACTTGGACCAACGCAACAATAATAATTGACTTCTATACGTCGTTTTTATTACGACTCAACTAAACTTTTAACATGAGCGATGGACTATGGCTTAGAATGCATATGGGTCATTGGGAAACCCCGTGCATGAGAAACATCGACGTGGGTATACGTTTTAAAAAACAGTTATTTTTTCATCCACTAGGACTTATCGAACCCTATGTAGTTTGCAAGAGACTAAAGGGCCAAGTGTTCAACCTGTAGTAAACCAGACGAATCCACATACGGCCCAACCGGCCCATCGTGCCCAACTATGGAGCACGTCTTAAAAAAATAAGCTATTACGAGCTATTTGAAAGTGATCTAGAAACTTAGTGAAACTCCGTCGATATACTATGCTCAAGCAAAACCCATTATTGGGCCTTTAGTCGCGTCCAAGCCACAACGGCCTAATGGCCCATGTTCGATACCAACCCTTGATGGGCTACTAGTCCCACTAATGACAACAAAAATCATAAGCTCTTAATAAGCTTAACAGCTTATAGGTAAAAAACCTATGTTTAGCTAAAATTGGATTTATAGACATAGGTGAAGCCAATTGACCCTAATGGGCAAGTCGAATCATTTAAAAACTAAACGGCCCCTTACGGGCTTATTAGCCTATTAACGAGCCTTCACTCGAACAATAAGTTAGAATAGCTTTTGGAGGATCTATATAACTTTAATGGACTTAGTGGACATAGATATAACCTATACGGGCCTGAATGGGACTAACCGAAGGCTTTAAAAGCTGTCGGGCCCTTATAATGGGTACCCAACAACCTCTTTCGAGAGCTTATCTTATAGCTTACGTGGGATTAAGCTATAAACAAACAGACTAGAGACTAAAATAAGCCCAAGAAATAAAGTTAGATAAACAGAAAGGACCCTTAAGGTTCTATACGGGTTGGAGTTATTAGGCTGTAGCCCAATAAGCTCGAAAATAAGCTCCAATGAGCTCCCGGCTTATTTTTTAAGCTTAACAAACCCACATGACCTTGTTAAATACTTTTAGACTTATTAAAAACTATAAAACAGACCTTTAGACACTTAATGGCCCTTAATGGGCACGATAAGGCCCCCATTAAGCCATAAATAAGCTCGATATAGAGTTTATTTATAAGCTTTAGCGGCTTATATGTTTATTTTGACATAATTAAACATTTAATGCACTTGTTAGGGATTTTTAATTGGAGTAAAAATGCAATTTTTACAAAGCCGGAGGACTAAAAGTGTAAATTTACAAACTATAGGGTAAAAACTGTCAATTATTAAAGTTGACAAGTCCAGGGACTATTTTTGTCAATTCTGGAAACTTAGGGGCTGTCTCAAACTTATAAGGACCTAAAATGTAAACTTGTAAAGTTTAGGGACTAAAAGTGTAATTAATGAAACTTGGGGGTTTAAAATGTAAATAAAGTATATTTATAAACCCAGGGGCTGTTTTGTATTTATAGGAAACTTAAGGGTATATTTGTGAAACAAAAGTGAATAAATAAAACACTTAACGAGTCGGTCGAACATTAAGATATTCGGACATTAAACGGGTTTAATAACAAGTTAATAAATAAGTATATTTATTAATAATGATTTCGCGTTTCTCGAGAACCATAGATATTGTAAATACAATAACCATGTGCACCACCACACAAGTGATAACAGTATATATAAACTTAAAATGGAATTTAGTTTATACAATGAGTCGTTAGCTTAAATGTGTAAACTAAGACTTGACCGTACTTACTTAGGTACTTGACGGTGTGATTCACTGCTTACTTGGATATTTATTATCATTCAGAGAACTACCTGCTAAGGTGAGTTCATAGCCCCATGTTTTAATGTTATTTAAATGATTTACATCCTTGGGGTGAGAACATGCTTTGTTTTACAAATTGGACGCAAGTGTACATTTTATACCATGATTACGTGTTTGCCTAAGTTACCATAACCCATTATGTCCATGATCATGAACTGTTAATTGCATAGATGTGATTGGGAATTACATTGTGTGGGCGCGAATGTTATGGATAGATCTATTAGGGATTGACAATCCCCGTTCGGGTGACTAGCTATCACTGGGAACGAACGCATACCATGTCGAATTTGGGATGTTGCGGGGTTAGCACATCATTCACGGACACTTGTTGGCAAATATTTATTTGCATTCATATATGTCGAGCTTCAGTGTCATGAGCTTAGGAAAACGTAATTACTTTTTATGATGTTTGCATTTGTTGCTTAATCATACACTTGGAAATCTTGCGGTCCTACAATCGATTTACATAAACCTATGAATTCACCAACTTTATGTTGACGTTTTAAGCATGTTTTTCAGGTCAATAAGGCACGAGGTGCGATGATACATTGGGAGTCAATAATTGAAGAGTCAACACTTAAGATTTGGGGTCTTATTACATTTTGGGGACAATTGTTATAAACCGGAATCTTTATTTATATTGTTGAACAATTTGAAGCCATGGGCTTATGTAACAAACAAGTATTTTGTTAATCCAATGTATCTTTTTCAAACGACACGTTTAGTAGTCGTTCTCAGATCTTGTGCTATTGACCCAATAATGTAACGCCTTCGGATATTCAACATTCCGCTGCATACTCAGATTTGAGGGTGTTACATGTGCTTAATTACACATACCTTTGACCTAATAAAACGTGCTTAAAAGACTTAAAACATACCAAAAATACATTGTATTTGTGTGTTTTGCATTTTTATTGTGCAGGTAACGGATATCAACAAAAAGGACAAAAATAAGCCAAAACGGACAAAACCGAGCACGAAATGGAAAGAGCGTGAAAAAGTCAAAGTCAACAAAGTCAAAGTCAACAAAGTCAAAATCAAAGACGAAGCCGAAAGCAAAGAAATCATAAATGGGCAAACCCGTACCCATTTAATAGGCCGGGTCAGCCCATTAAGCATTCAACTATAAGACTTATAAGCCTTAAGTCTTATGAACACCCTTTAAATGTCCAAAACCCTTTTAACTTTAAACATGGCCCAAAACAAAAGTAGGCCTAAAACCTCTTTAACCTCGTTAGCCATAACAACCCTTTAACCTCTTGCACTCTTAGTCCTTAGGGACTAACACTGCTAGTCCTTAAGGAATAACAAGATTAGCCCCCATAACTTTTTACCCTTTACACCCCTAGTCCCTAAACCTAACAAACCCCTAACACCGTTACCCTGTTCACCCAAATTAAAATTTCCCGCTCTCCACAATCAAAACCAACCTTTCAACTCACCCCCAACACCATAAAACTGCCATTCCACCTTGGCAATCCCCTCATTTTGATATCGTCGATGGGACAAAGATAAGAAATGGGAGGGCTGAGATATAGGACTTGAGTGAGGCAAGAAAAGAAGGCTAGATATTGGATTTTCCGACTTACCATCACACAAGAAGACACAACCTCTGTGGAGTTCACTCACAGAAGAACAACACATAATGAAGAAAGACCCAAGACTTGAAGAATTTAGTATAAATAGGACCCTCATTGTAGCCTTTGAGTTATGTAGTTTTTAATCTAGTTTTCCTTTTTAGCTTATATTTAAGTCTTTTTAAGCTTATTGTACTGTTTTTTAAAGCTTTGCACTGTTTTATTTAAGTTAATGAAATTTAAGTTTTATGTTAAAATCTTGTTTTTACGTTAATTTCATTTATGTTTTAAAACGTTTGTTAAGCTAACATAAGCTCTTTTCATCTTTTACTTAAGCTGTTTTCTTAAACAATTTAAGCTTGTTCATAACTTATATTGTTTAAGCCCCTTTTACTTAAAAATTCACTCAAAAGCTCTTTTAGGAAGATGAGCCAGAAATGGAAGGGCTTATTACTTTTTACTAGCTTGTTTATAAACAAGCTAGAGCTTGTAGATCGTCTCTCTTTTGAGCATGTTTGCCCTGTTTTGAGCAAGGGCCTTGTGAAGTTTCTATTTTCAAGTTTTAGTTTAAAACTGCTTATTGCTTATTTGCTTATTTATATTACTTATCTTTGTCTTTTAACCGCTTATTTGTCCTTATCTTATCTTATGCTTAAACTGTTTTTAGTTTTCATAAGCTTTCTTAGTTTGTTTATAGCTTAAAATGGTTTTTAAATTTTTAAAAGGGTGTTTGGCACAAGCAGTACTAACTTATGTTAGTACTGCATAGGCCATTTTGGTTTTGTAAATCAGTTTCAACAAGCTCTATTAAGTTCTTTAAATTAGTTTTTGAAAGTTTTCAAGGTTTAAAACTCCTTTTCAAAGAATTTAGAAGTCATGCCTTGAATCTGTAGAGTTTTTATTGCATCATTCAGCTTATTTACTTAGAGTTAGATTAAGCTGCTAAGTAAGAGTCTTCATACTGTTTTATGTCTCAAAATGTAGTAGAATTGCAGTTGTTTTAAAGTGTGCATGTAATCAGTGATTTAGGTTAAAATCTGTCAAGTGTTTGATTTCAGCTTCAAAGTTTTAAAAACCTTTTTCCAACCTCAAATTTAGATAAAGATTAAAATTAGTTTTTAGGATCTGATTTTCATAGCATAAGTTCATTAGGTGTCTAGCTTAATCTGTTTAAGCTTATTTTGTTTTCTAAACGTCTTTTTCATAGCTTAAATTAGGCCCGCTCCTTTGCATTTAAACTTTTATTAAAAACTTGAAAAACTGAAAACAGCCTGAACTGTCCTTTTTATAAGCCTTTTTCCTAGCTTATTTATTTTTCAAAATGCTGTTTCTTTTCTTTATTTAGCTTATAGCAGCAATCCATTATTGTTCATTAAGTCAATAATCTTTAAGGGAACCATTTCCTAGCTAAAAATAAGCAAGAAAAGTGTCCTCTAGGGCTGTTGGATAGTAGTTTTTGAACCAAATGCTTATTAGCTTATTTTGAGCTTTTAAAAGCTACTAGGATTGCTTAAACTTAGTTTAGATTGGCTTATTAAGTTAGGATTATGACTTTTTTATCTTAAATTATTTAGATTAGAGCTATTTAAGCTTTATTTAGGCAATTCCAGTTTAGGATTAATGTTAAGAAGCCTTAAGTGAATATGTTTTTTTAAGGCTTGTTAGCTTATTTGTTTTTTGCTTAAATTTTTGCTCCTAGTCTATTTAGGAGTAGGTGTTAAGCTGTCATAAGCTCATTTGCTTTTTGTTAGCTTATTTGGTTGTAAAAAAAAGCTAAACAGTTCCTCTTAAGTCTTAGTGTAAAAAACTAAGTCTATCACCTTTGTAGCTTATTTATGTGCTTATTTATGGTTTGCATAAAAAGTCATTTTTCAAAAGGTGCTTATTTTTAAGTTATAAAGCTTTTCAAAAAGAAATTTTCAAAAAAATAAAAACATTAGGATATTGGGAAGTCCAAGGTAAGCAAGACTCGAACCCTGGACCTCAACCAACATCAACCAACATTTTTAACACACACACTCAACAACACTCTGCCCTTGGGACTTTTTCGTTATAGTCTCCCACTATTTTTCTTTTATACACGTTTTGGCCCATTTAAGCAATAAGCCTTTTCGGCTTATTAACAGCTTATTTAGATAACTGTTTGTTCCTTTTATTTTTCTTAGATTTAGCTTACTCTTATGTACTTTTTGTGATTTTTTCAGATTTTTTTTTAATTCGTTTAGTATTTTTAATATTTAGTTTAGATAAAATCTGTTTTTAATTCATAATAAATAGATTAAAAGTCAAAAAAATATAATTCATTTTTTTTAAATTTTCTTTTATCATTTAGGATTTATAAAAATTAAATTTTCATTTGTAGGGTTAAATTTTTTAGAATTAGTTTTTTTTAAAGAGCGGGATTTGATCCCTTTAATCTTTTTTTTTTTGAGTGTTTAGCTTAAATTGCTTTTGTTTTTAGGGTTTCTTTTATTGGTTTCTTGCATTTTAAATTGTAGAAATAGAATCCAAACCAAAAAATCATTGAATCATTCAAAAACATGATCACGAACGTAACCTTGATTTTCCATTTACACCTCGTCGGGACACGACCCGGGAAAGTTTTTTTAGGGTTTTGCTTTGGATAAAAGCAAAAATCTTTTTAAAAGCCTTACGGAATACTTATCTCTTTATTACTGATCTTATCCTTATTATATATATATATATATATATATATATATATATATTAAGTGGTGAGTCAATTTTTGGCGCCGTTGCTGGGGAGGTCGTGAGACGATTATCGTGTTTCGTTTGAAGATTAGTTTTTAAAGACCCTTCCTCGTGAAGTTATCATTTTCCATTTGTGAATATTTTTTTCTTATTATAAAAACAAAAAATACCAACAAATACTTTTCCTAAAGTACTGAAGTACCAAAAAAATTGAAAACAACAAAACTTTAACTTTCCGTGTCATTAATTGTTAAATCGGCTCACCTTTAGGATTACAAACTATAAGAGAGTATCAGAGTGATCCAACGAATTCGGAAACAAAAGAAAAGTTTTAATAGCATTTCCGCGCTACCCCTCCTCACGCTTTCTTTGTGCGTTTTCTAAAGAGCTACGTGAAACTTTGACTTATCGAACCAAAATATTTTAATTTTTGATTCTTTTCCTTAGTGCATTGCCACTCTCTCTTCATCGAATCTAGTTTGTAAATCATCTCCTACACCCAACTACTTCAAATCCAGAAAACGTCGTAAATATAATTAATAAAAAAAAGAAAAATCGGGAAGAAATTAAAATAAGAAAAATAGAAAAAAAAAAAAAAAAACAGTAATGGAGAGAATGTATTGGGAAAAATACAAACCAATGTTCCGTAGACCTTCACACTCAACCATATTTCTCTTTAAGAATCTCCCTTAGATACGATGCCGATCAACTACTATGCGGCATTGCTCCATGCAAAAAACAAACAAAACCCTACAAACAAAAAACAAAAGCCGCAGAGCAAGAAAAACAACACAAAGAAAAAATGTAAAATAAAGCAAATAGCAAAAAAAAACAAGCAAACACAAAAAATACAACAACAACCAAAGCGCATAAAAAAAAACCAAAGTCAACAGTGCAACAAATAAAATTTACCTGCAAAAAAAAGCGAAGCAACAAATGCACACAAACCAAAAACTAAAAACAAAAACAAAAATTAACACAGCCCCACCCAATAAGCGTCCCCCGAGTACATATCCCTCAACCAACACACTCCTTCGCTCCCACCGCGGGTTTTGCAGAGGCAAAATGGTTCCCCCAATTCGATGCTGCGCATATTCAACACAAGCATAGTCCCTCATTAATATGTATGACTTCGGACCAATATTCTTCGGACATTGAGAAAGACAATCCCTCATGAACACAATCGTAAAGGTTTCACAACAAAACTTCACAAATAAAATACACGGATGTGCCTAATTCGCGATAAAGCGTAGCTTTTTCCATTCTCTCTTGTAGGGCAGAGCCCGTTATTGGCTCAAAAGAACCCCCCACTGTCGTTCTATTCTACTTGTAAGATCTTGTTTCCAAATTAATCAATGAATTCATTCTTCCTCAATGAACAACAAATCTCCGAAATGAAATTTCACAACTTTCATTCAACAACGGTTGGATGAATCATTTTCGTGAGGTCTGGGACCGTTAACAACAAGGGACTCCTCTGCGTGCATGCCCTCATCATGGTTTTACCGAATTGCATCAACTTGATACCTTCTACAATTCCTTAAACCCAACAGATCAAGATTCTTTGAATTCTGCCGCCGATGGCAATCTTTTGGAAAGACGTACTCAAGATGTGTTTATGATTATCGAAAACAAATCCAATGTTCCTGCAATTCACGAAACAAATCAATTGTTTCTCAAGTGAAATCAAGTGATGTTAATTCTTCTTCCTCTGAGATAGCCAAACTTACTCATGCAGTAAATTAGCAAACAAGTGCTATGACTACCGCCATAACCGCTATGTCCTCAAAACATTTCCAAGCAACCCATCTCCACTTCCCGTAAAAGCCGTTGAGGAAATTTGTGTTACTTGCGGTGGTGCTCATCCTTATTATCAGTGTCTCGCCGCCGATGGCAACACTTTCCGAATTTCGGGATAATATTCAAGGATACGTTTCAGCAGCCGCGTTAACTACAATTTAATGGTAATTCCGGTTATCGTCCTCACGAGTGGGCTAATCAAATTCGACCACCGGTTTTGCTGACCAAATGTGCAAAATCATTAAAACCGTTTAGCCAACCTCCAAGATAAAATCGAAGGAAAACAATTTCAAACAAGATACATCCTATCAAGCTCCAAATTCAACAAAATCAAGTTATAACCTTTATGTTGAGTTGAGAAAATTTAAGAAGAAAAAATGAGGTTAATAAAAAAGCTAAGCAACTCCAACTAACAATGTAAAAATGATTTAAAGAATGAAATGCAAAACTTCGATTCAAGCTTCAATTCCTAACCAAAACAAATGAGCTTAAGAACATGATGGCTAGCTTTTTCCAAATGAACACCGCTTCTTCTTCGGGTTCGGGATCTCTCCCTAGCAACACCATTGCTAACCCGAAAGGTGAATTGAAAGCCATCACCACCCGAAGTGGTCTTGTTCTTGATGGACCTTCCGTTCCTATGCCTCCTCCATTCATTAATCCAGAGGAGGATGAACGTGCAGAGGAGACTTTAACGGACCCGGGACTCGCTGAGTATACCATTAAGGCCTCACCTCCTCTTGTCCAAAAAGCTAAACCTACTTCTCTAAAGAATTATGTGGTGCACAAAAGGGATCCTCTTCACCCTAATATCCCTTATCCTTCAAGAATGCACCAAGAAAAACAACAAGACAATGATGAAATACAAATTCATAAGTTTTGGCATATGTTCAAACAACTTCACATCAATATCTCTCTTGCCGATGCTTTGATTCTTATCCTAAAATACCAAAAGATGCTTAAAAGTCTCATTTCCAATAAGGAGAAACTTTTAGAGCTGGCAAACACACCCCTCAATGAAAATTGCTTAGCGGTTATCCATAAGAAGTTACCCGAGAAACTAGGAGACCCTGGGAAATTTCTTATTCGTTTGGTTTTAGTGAAGCTCCAGTGCAAAGGCCCTAGCCGATCTAGGTGCTTAAATCAACTTGATGCCACTCTTGTTTTGGAAAAAGTTTAGGTTTACCCCAGAGCTTAATTTCCACCCGCATGACCTTGAACTAGCGAACCGGCAATTTTTTTACACCTGCTAGGTTGCAAGAGATGTCTTTGTTCCGGTTGGAAAGTTCACATTTCTCGCTGATTTTGTCATCGTTGATTATGAAAGCGATCCTCGAGTCCCCCTCATCTTGGGAAGACCTTTCTTATGGACCGTACGTGCTTTGATTGACGTTTACGGAGAAGAAATGATTTCTCCCGAGACGGTAACGAAAGAATTAATCTTGAAATAAGAGACATGATACTTCAAGCTATTCTAAACAAAGCCTAAAAAGAAACATCAACAAGATTGACATCTAAATTCCTCAGAAATTTATTGAAGATTTGTTTGTAACAAATCATCTGATTGGCGATCCCACTCCAATTTAGGACCCTATTGTTTCTTCTTCTCCCACACTTACTTCCTTAGAAGAAAGTGATATAATTTGGGACGAATTCGAAGCTTATCTCGCAAGTGATTCATTTCCACCGGGGAGTGATGATACCGACTTTGACCCAGAGGGAGATCTTTGTTTAATTAAGGAATTATTAAATAATGATCCTTTCATCTCCTCTCCTCTTTCTCAAATCCATTAAGTGGCAGTACCACATCTTCTCCTCCTAAACCCAATGCTTCGAGGAGTCGTACCGATGAACTTTCTCTTATTACACTTCCAGCGGGAAACGATGATCTTCCTTGATATCCGAAATCCGATCTAGAGAAATTAAATATTGCTTAACTATGATCCTAGCCAAGGAAATGGGTTCTATTTCGAGATTCGGTTGATGAGGGTAATCTTGCAGATCTAATAACAATCTGTTGATACCATCCCGAGTGTTTCACTGATTAACATACTCTTGATTATTCATCTCTGACCATTATATGATGATGTCGATCATGATCTTGTTGAACTTAGTCTGATAATGAAGAATGTTTATGATGATGCATTTGACTGCCAAGGAAATAAAATCAAAGAGTCTAAACTCTTGATTGATGAACTTGATCCCCCTAGATCAAGTGATTTCCTTCCTTTACCCAAGTGTGACTCGATTCTCTATGAGGATTTTTCTGAGGTTGATACTTTGACTTCAACCGATAACGAGGACAAAGTATTTAATCCGGGTATACTCATTCATGAGAACCATTTTGAAGTCACCAACTGTGCAAAGAATGTAAAGAAGATCTCCATATCTAATGCTTCTTTAATTCTTGAGGATTTTAGTCCTCCTCTTTATGAAATTCCTTTCCACAAAGAAGTTCTCGGTTCTGAAATTTTACTCTCGTTTTCATCCAAAAATGAGGAAAAAGTTTTTAAACCTGGGATTCTCACTTCTAAAGGAGTTCATACTTCTCTTCTCCCGAAATTATCTCATCAGGGCCCTAAAGCTTTCAAAGTCATTAAAATTTTTAAAAGCCCGATGGAGATTTTTCTTTGCTCTTATGGAGAGGACATCCGCGTTTTGGATTGTTACGAGTCTCCCATTCCTAATCCCCATGAACAACTCTATATGGGGGGATCGGGTCAAGCTTTAGTGACCTTAAACAAGTGCATCTGGGTGGCAACCCATGCTTATCTAACTAATTAAAAATAGTAGCAATGAATAATGTGTTGTGAGAGGCTCGCCTAATCTTTTCTCATGCTTTGTGTTTTTTGTGTGAAATATGTCCACAGGATTTCCCCGGATATTTGAAGCCACATCGGCTCATGGTTTTTGTCCTTCGTTCACAGGTACGTGCTTTCAAATCCTCACTTCATTATGGGAATCGCAATATCCAACATCTTATCGACTAACAGTTTATCATTGAGCAAACTAATAAACGGCTTAAAGATTTACGTAGAACATAGCTAAAACATTGAGGACAATGCTTAGTACTATAAGTGGGGGGTATCTATCGATTTGATTATGTGCATGCATTCGTTGTTTTTGCGTAATCCTGTTTTTACCACCAAAAATACCAAAAAATTTCAAAATTTTCAAATTTTTCAAAAATCAAATAAATTTATTCACAATTTGACTTCTATTCTGGGGTTAAATAAGAATAAATTTGACTTATCGACGAGTGTGTTAAGCTCTAGCTTGTCCCTTAATTATAGATTAAGCATTTCGCTGATCTTTCTTAATTAAGATTTTAAATTTTGCAAAGAAAAAGAAATAAGAGTTAATTATTGAGTTAGATGCTAAACAAGGATTAGTTTGGAAATCTAAGGAGCTCATAATGTAGTTTGTGGATTTTATCTCCCATAAGCTTCTACACAATTATAATAAACGTGCTCTCTTCGAAAATTAAACTTAAATTTAACAATTATTGAAGTATAAGTTGATAATCAATACATATTAGTTCAAATTTATACCTTAATTTTCTAAAAAGAAATTTTCTCTATATCGTGGTATTATATGTTAAAAAATGATGAAAAATGTGGTAATAATAATAAACTATGGGCTGATAAAAGTTTGCTGCATCTTGCCGGCTCACAACCGATGTTGCAGTCTTCTAAATAAGGCACATAGTAATTATCCGAGATTGATAAAAGTTTGCTGCATCTTACCGGCTAACAACCGATGTTGCGGCCTTCTAAAAGGTCGAGGATTTCCTTAGTTCAAAGGATGTGTAATTATATTAAGTGTAGTAAACTTGAATTAATAAATATAGGGAAAATCTCTTTTTCTTAAATTTATATATGCTTTTGAACTAAGTCTATTTCGTTTTAAGTTGTGATTTTAAGTATAATAAGAGAAATCCAGGTTTTGAAACTGAAGGTCGTGAGTCCTATACTATCTCTGTGGGTGTCAAAGAGCCTGGTCCACATAAGGCCCGCAAGGTTGGATGTGTCGAGACGAAAGGTCGCTACAATGGGATGATCTCTCGCCTTCAAACTCATTACTTTTTGGTGAAACGAGAAGCAATAGGAAATTTTGCAAAGCGTTTGATCTATGAGTTGAAATATCGAAATAAGCACATCACCTAAGATTATAATATTAGCCTCGGAGTGACAAGTTTCACAAGGTACAAGTAATGGAGTAGTGTTACTCTTAACTTATATAGACGGTGGTTTTGTTTTTATGCTGTTTGGAACAAGTGAAAATTCGAGAACGTATGAATTTACTCTTTTTGGGCAATTTATGATTAAAAGCGTCTTGTTCTATGACCCTTAAATTATGAAAATAACGAAAGTCAAACATGTTAGTTATCTGAGAAAAAGAAAAATACAAAAATATGTGTGTGAATAAGTGTAAATATTTAAAAATGGTAAAAACAGGGCTTTTCAAAACTATTCCCCTTGATGAACACTTAGCTACTTTTCGAGGTAATTAGTCAAGGGGGATTGAGATTCTTGGTTTTCTTAAGTGTTTACTTATAGCATTGCGCGAGGACACGGCAATAATTTAGTATGGGGGATTTTGGTATGTGCTTAATTACACATACCATTTAACCATTAAAACGAGCTAAAATGACCAAAAACATGCCAAAAATACATTGTAACTTGTGTGTTTTAACATTTGTAATTGTGCAGGTAACGGATATCAACAAAAGGACAAAAATCAAGCCAAAACGGACAAAACCAAGCACGGAATGGAAAGAGCGTGAAAAAGTCAAAGTCAACAAAAGTCAAAGTCAAAAGAAGAGCCAAACTAAAACTTCTTAAATGGGCCAACCTTACCCATTTAATGGGTTGGGTCAGCCCATTAAGCATTCAAGTATAAGACTTATAAGCCTTAAGTCTTATGAAGGCCCTTAAAACCCAAAACCTTACCCGGCCCAAACAAAAAGCCCAAACCATAAACCATTAACCCCATTAACCATATTAACCCATAACACCATACAAGCCTTACATTGTTAGTCCTCAAGGACTAACATTGTTAGTCCTCAAGGACTAACGATACAACAACTTCACAAAAACAGAGCAAACAACCGTTACCTGTATCCCAATTAAATTTTCCCACCAGATCACTATTCATCCATCCTCTCCACCTCGACTTCTGCTCCCACAAACAAAACCATCCCTTTCCAACTCAACCCCACACCATAAACTGCCATTCCACCTTGGCAATCCCCTCATTTTTTATTCGTGGATGGGACAAAGACAAGAAATGGAGGGCTGAGATGATAGGACTTGATGAGCAAGAAAAATGAAGGGCTAGATATTGATTTTTGACTTACCTCACACAAGAAACACACCTCTTGAGTTCACTCACAGAAGTAACACATGTGAAGACCCCAAGACTTGAAGAATTTAGTATAAATAGGACCCTTTGTAAGCCCTTGAGGCAAGTAGTTTTTAATCTAGTTTTCTTTTCAGCTTATATTTAAGTCTTTTTAAGCTTATTGTACTATTTTTTTAAGCCTTGTACTGTTTTATTTAAGTTAATGAAATTTAAGTTTTATGTTAAAATCTTGTTTTTAAGTTAATGTCATTTATGTTTTAAAACGTTTGTTAAGCTAACACAAGCTCTTTTCATCTTTTACTTAAGCTGTTTACTTAAACAATATAAGCTTGTCCATAGCTTATATTGTTTAAGCCCTTTTTACTTAAAAATCTGTCAAAAGCTATATTGGAAGATAAGACAAATTGGGATGGGCTTATTGCTGTTACTAGCTTGTTCTTGAACAAGCTAAAGCTTGTAGACAAAGCTCTTAAGAGCTTATTTGCCCTTGTTTAGAGCAAAGGGCTTTGTAAGTCTTTACTTTCCTCATTTTTAGCTTAAAAGTGCTTATTGCTTATTTACTGCTTTCTTATTGCTTATTACTGCTTATTGTTGTCTTTAGTTGATAGTTAGTGCTTATTTATTGATTAGATTTTATTTGCTTAAGTTTTCATTTAAAACTGTTAATTCTAGCACTTAATACTGCCTATCTATTTTGCTTATTTTAAATGCTTATGTTTGTGTCTTAATTGCTTAATTGTGCTTATTTCACTTTAGTCTTAATCTATTTGTAGTTTTTATAAGTTGTCTAAGTTTGATTAAGTTTTAAAATAAGTTTTAAAAACTTAAAAGGGTGTTTGGCACAAGCAGCACTAACTAAGGTTAGTGTTGTTTGAGTCATTTGTATTTTAAATCCCAACTTTGGTCATTTAGATGTGCTTCAGATACCGTGAGTTTAACAAATGACAGGAGAATCTTTTATCACTTCCCGAGGATCGATGATTTATCAATCAACTTCAAAGATCCAGTATTTATTCAAAGATAGATCTAAGATCAGGATATAAGCAGCTTAGAGTGAGAGAGCAAGATATTCCAAAGACGACATTCCGGACTCAGTATGGCCATTACGAGTTTCGGGTGGTTATGCCATTCGGAACTGACAAACGCCCTGCGTTTATTCTTGGACCTCATGAACCGAGTGTGGCAGCCCTTCTTGATAAGTTGTATTTGTCTTCATCGATGGACATACTTATTTATTCTCAAAGTACGGAGAAGAGATGCCAGAACATTGAAGGCAATTTTCGGAATGTGCTTAAGAAAGAGAAGTTGTATGCTCAAGTTTCAAAATGTGAATTTTGGATTTCGAAGGTACAATTTCTTAAACATGTCATTGATAGTAGAGGCATACATGTGGATCCAGCCAAGATAGAGTCTATCAAAGATTAGGCATCTCCTAAGACACCAAGAGAGATCCGCCAATTTTTAGGTCTTGATGGTTACTATCGAAGGTTCATCGAAGGATTTTTAAAGATTGCTAAGTCAATGACGAAACTTACTCAGAAAGGAATCAAGTTCGACTGGGGTGAAATCGAAGAGAAACGCTTTTCAGTTAATAATGAGCTGTTGGTAGCTGCGCCAATCTGGCTTTACCTGAAGGGAGCTCGAAAGACTTTGTGGTCTCTTATGATGAGTCCCACAAGGGTTTAGGCGTGTATTGATGCAGAGAGGAATGGTTGATTGCCTGTGCTTTCGGGACAACTAAACAATTCACAAACAAAATAAGAACTACACCCACCCATGATTTAGAAACTTAGCTCGGTTAGTGTTTGTCTCTAAAGATATGGCGAACTATCTATATGGAACCAGATGCAAACAATATTCACCGACCATAAAAGTCTACAACATATTCTCGATCAAAAGGAGCTTAACATGAGGCAACGTCGTTGGCTAGAATTACTGAGTGACTACGATTGTGATATTCGTTATCATCCTGGGAAAGAAAACGTAGTGGACGATGCATTGAGCCGTAAGGAATGGATTGAGCCATTGCGGGTTCGAGCCTTAGTTATGACAATTGGCTTGGATCTTCCCAAACGAATATTAGAAGCTCAGATCGAAGCCCAAAAACCAGAGAACCTCGTGAATGAAGACGTAGGCGGTATAATCCGAACAGATATACCCAAGGAAAGATTGGAACCACGTGCCAATGGAACACTATGTTTACACGGCAGGAGTTGGTTACCTTGCTATGGAGACTTAAGATCCGTGATTATGCATGAATCCCACAAGTCGAAATATTCTATCCATCCCGGTTCTGAAAAGATGTACCAAGATGAGAAGATATATATTGGTGGCAAACCATGAAGGCAGACATCCACTATAGTTAACAAGTGCTGACATGTGCAAGGTCAAGGTCCTCCCCGAACATCAAAGGCCATTGGGATTTGTTAGTACAACCAGCAATACCCGAGTGGAAGTGGGATAATATCACGATGGATTTTATCACCAAGCTTCCTAAGTCGTCACAAGGTTTTGACACCATCTGGGTGATTGTGGATCGACTTACAAAATCTGCTCACTTCTTGCCAATAAGGGAGAATGATCCATTAGACAAGTTGGCAAGGTTGTACCTGAACAGGATAGTAGCAAGACACGGAATACCTGTTTCAATCATCTGTGATCGTGATGGAAGATTCACGTCAAATTTCTGGAAATCATTTCAGAAAGCTTTGGGTACAGATATAAGTATGAGCACTGCGTATCATCCAGAAACCGACGGCCAGAGCGAGAGGACTATTCAAACTCTCGAGGACATGCTACGTGCTTGCGTGATCGATTTTGGCAAGGGCTGGGTTAAACATTTGCCATTAGCCGAATTTTCGTATAACAACAGTTATCACGCTAGCATAAAGGCCGCACCCTATGAGGCACTTTATGGCTGAAAATGTCGATCACCTGTGTGCTGGGCCGAAGTTGGAGAAGCCCAACTGACTGGTCCGGAATTGATCCAAGAAACAACGGAAAAGATCGTCCTGATCAAGCAGAGAATTCAAGCTGCTCAGGATCGACAAAAGAGCTATGCTGATTTGAAGCGAAAGCCGATGGAGTTCAAAGTTGGGGATAGGGTTATGCTCAAGGTCTCACCTTGGAAAGGGGTTGTACGATTCGGTAAGCGGGGTAAGTTGAACCCGAGATATGTCGGACCTTTCAAGGTGTTAGCCAAAGTTGGGAAAGTTGCCTACAGGCTGGAACTTCCTCAAGAGTTGAGCAGAGTTCACCATACTTTCCATGTGTCTAATCTGAAGAAATGTTACGCTGACGAACCATTAGTCATGCCGTTAGAAGGAATTCACGTTGACGATAAGCTCCAGTTTGTGGAAGAGCCCGTTGAAATCATGGAACGGGAGATCAAACGATTAAAGCGAAGCCGGATACCATTGGTTAAGGTTCGCTGGAACTCTAGGAGAGGTCCTGAGTTCACCTGGGAACGTGAAGATTCGTTCAAACAGAAATACCCACAACTAACTCTTCACAAAACAGGGCTGAGATAGATCATCCATACAAGGTCTTAAGCTTGGGACAAAGCTCTTTTAACGGGTGGAGACTGTAACATTTCTCATTTTCATGTCATTGTACGACACTATTAATGATCACTATTTATTTTTGTCCGATACGCGTTTACTTTTAATATTTACTTTTAAGCTAAATTGCGTAGACTAAAAATAATCAGTGAATGTAAACGGTCACCAAATAAATTAAGGTTTACATCAACCAAGTAAGAAATAATTATTAGGAAGATAATTATGTACTTTGCGTATTTTATTTTTATTGGTCACGTAAAAGGGTTTCGTTTCGCGATAAAATACATTTGGACACACCCCGGAAATACCTAGACTAACCTAGACTCAAACCAATACCCACTTTTCATTCCTTAACACAAAATTTAGATAATTTGATGTCAAGTGTCCTCTATAAGCCGAATACATGCACATACATACATAGGAAGTCACCAAAAATCTTGCTAAGGATCCTAAAAGGACTAGTACATCACCTAACTAATTAAGACTTGTCCTAATTGTCTCTACTAACTTATTACCCAATGTTTAATACCCACTTTTCCTTGCCTTGATCCCCTAGGCCACGGTTAACCCTCACAAACACACAAACCCATAAGATTTCCTAGCTAAGCAAAAATCTTGTACATCTCTAGCTCATTAAAGCTTGTACTTATGGTGGTTTAGCAAAAACCATGAGTGATTAACTAGAAGCCCTAAAACCGCCCCTCCTAGCTCGGTTTGGTTTTGTTTATGTGACTAGGAAAGTTAACTAAGCTTATGGCCTATAAATACACACTCACAACTACACTTAATACATTTTCCAAACTCTCAATACTCTCTCTCAAGCCAAGAACCTTTTCTTTTCTCTCCATATCATCGGGTTACAAATAAACGAGCCATACACGACCCACGTTGGTCACTAAGGATTTGAGAAAACCTTTAAGATCACGTATAAGGTTGTCAAGACTTTCACACGAGCTAACGACTGGGAATACGAGCTTTGAAGGTTTAGGGTAACACACGTTTTAAGTATAAGGGTAACGGGTTGTCTCTCGATCCAAAACCAAGAGCTAGGGACTATTGTAAGTCATTCTAGGTCCTCTACGTTATCTTTCATACTCATATATCATTAATTGATTCTAGTTTCGCTTATATTTCGAGTTTAAAACTCAAGGTTACGTGAAACATGCATGGTTCGACCCATGCATGGTTCACGCACACTTTCTTGTCACAAAACAACCTTGTGTGGTGCCATACATAAATAACTACACGTAAACTATTGTTGTAAACATGACGTGGTAGTGTGGAAACATGTATACGACGTTAATGAACGATTGCATGTCACGGGTCGCGATTAGAAAATGTTAAACACGTTGTTTTGGTGCTAGACGATTAAATGAAACCATACGAGTTACTAGTAAACCTTTCGGACCCAAATGAACCCAACCAAAAAGGCTAACACCCCTAACGGGCCTCTATCGAGCCCAACAAGGCCCAACGAGAGCTTATTGATAAGTCGCGGCTTATTAATAAGCCACTCGGGCTTAATCATAATTGGAAGTGCTCATTTTGCTTCACATAGGGCTCCCGTCTTATTTAGAAACCCAACCGAACCCTTAACGGGCTTACTAGCCCATTTGCGAGCCCAACGTGAGCCATAAGCTCACAATAAGCTCTAACAGCTTATCGGTAAAGTTTGCACAGCTTATACAAGTTAAAAGAGCTTATTAGACTCAAATAATGTTAATGGACCAAGCCCTAACCCCTGAAACTCATTCGGGCTCACAACGGCCCAATAGGCCCAACAGCGGGCTTATTAGCTTATCGAATAAGCTAAATAAGCAAGCCGACCTCCTAAGTGCTTGTTGGACCTTAATGTGCTTAACGGACCCTAATGGACCCAACGAAACTCTTTAAAACCCTTAACGGGGCCCAAGGAAATCCGGGCCCAAACAGAAATACTTACAAGTTATTAGCCTTTTTTTGAATAAGGCGAAAATACATCACAGTTTGTTCGAGCTTAATATGGAATGGAAAAGGGAACTAGCAACTCTGAACACGCTCAAACCCTTAAGGATGTTTGTCGAGTGAGCTATTGGGCTTTCGGGGCCAATAAGCTCAAAATTATGAACTATAATAAGCTCTCAAAGCTTATTACAGCTTAAACAGACCATACGGAGTTATTGGAGACATTTAGAATTATTAAAACTATAACAGGCTTAAAAAGCTAAACGGACCTTAAGGGCCCAATTAGGCCGTTTTAGCCAAAAATAAGCTCGATGAGCTTATTTTAAAAGAACCCGCTTTTTTAACTTAAATGAGCTTAACAAAGAGAAATGGAATTGTGAAGTTTTATTTGGAGCTAATATGTAACTTTCGCAAGGTCAAAAAAAAAAAATAAAAAAACCACCTACAAAAAAAAACCCCCCCCCCCCCCCCCCCCCCCCCCCCCCCCCCCAACCCACAAACAAAATTAGAAAACCCCCCCCCCCCCCCAAACAGCACACCCCCCCCCCCCCCCCCCAAAACCCCCCCCCCCCCCCCCCCCCCCCCCCCCCCCCCCCCCAAGGTAATATGTATTTTCCGAAACTATAGGGGTTAACCTCTGTCATTTTACGAAATAATTAAATCCAGTGGACTGTTTTTGGAAAAACATGTGTTGAAAACTTTAGGGATTGAAGTGTAAACTATAAGGACATAAATTGTAACTTTGTAAACTTGAGGACCATTATGTAATTAATGAAACGCGGGGGTTTAAATTGTAAATTAGTATACTAATAAACCCAGGGGGCTGATTTGTATTTATAAGGAACTAAGGGATACATTTGTGACCAATAAGTAATTAACGCAAGCATACGTAACATATTGGTTCGTACATTAAGATATTCGGACATTGAACGGGTTTAATAACAAGTTAATAAATAAGTATATTTATTAATAATGATTTCACGTTTCTCGAGAACCATCGAAATTATAAATACAATGATCTTGTGCATTACCACACAAGTGATAACGATATATATAAACTTAAAATGGGATTTAGTTTATACAATGAGTCGTTAGCTTAAATGCTGTAAACTAAGACTTGACCGTATTATAAGGTACTTGATGGTGTGATCCATGCCTACTTGGTTATTTATTATCATTCCAGAGACCTGCCTGCTAAGGTGACGTTTTCATAGCCCATGTTTTACAATTATATAATGATTTACATCCGTGGAGTCTGAGAACATGCTTTGTTTACAAACTGGAGCAAGTGTACATTTTATACCCTGTTTAAGTGTTTGCCTAAGTTACCCTATAAAACCCATTATGTCCATGATCTTGAACTGTTAATTGCATAGATGTGATTGGGATTTACATTGTGTGGGCGGAATGTTATGGATAGATCTATTAGGATTGACAATCACCTGTTCGGGCGGACTAGCTATCACTGGGAACGAACGCATACCATGTCGAATTTGGGATGTTGTGGGGTTAGCACATCATTCACGGACACCTGTTGGCAAACGTATGTTTGCATTCATTTATGTCGAGCTTCAGTGTCATGAGCTTATGAAAACGTAATTACTTTTATGATGTTTGCATTTGTTGCATTAATCTTACACTTGGAAATCTTGCGGTTCCTACCATCTATATATATAAAACCTATGAATTCACCAACTTTATGTTGATGTTTTAAAGCAATGTTTTTTAGGAGGTCAGTAAGGCACGAGGTGCGTTGATTCCATTGGGAGTCAATAAATGAAGAGTCATCACTTAAGATTTGGGTTTATTACACTTTGGGGACATTTGTATATTTTTTACCGAAATCTTTATCTATATTGTTGGAACAATTTGAAGCCATGAGCTTATGTAACAAACAAGTATTTTGTTAATCCAATGTATCTTTTTCAAACGACACGTTTAGTAGTCGTTCCCAGATCTTGTGCTATTGACCCAATAATGTAACGCCTTCGGATATTCAACATTCCGCTGCATACTCAGATTTGAGGGTGTTACAGTGGAGCTTACAGACTAAGTACAATGTTCCGTCACCTATCACATAAGCTCTCCCGCGAGCTCCTTCCATTTGTTGATCATTATTATGGGGGTATTGTTTCTCGGACGTTGTTATCTAATATTCGCCATTCTATCATTGTTTACACGGTCTTTTCTTATGGTTTACTGTTGTTGGGGTTGTTGGGTCACTGGAACGGGTCCTCTTGTACACGTCTATTCATAGCATACAAACCTCCCTCATAAAGCTTATAACACTTGTCGATTCATTTTCGTAGTGAGTTAATCAGTTTCATACCAATAGTACAACCAATTTCAGTCATGGTAACATTCTAGTACATTCGCCAAGTATGTCGGATACTTACCTACATTAGCCGCGTTCGTTGTTAATCAACGAATATGTGGCAAGATATCAGAAAACGAGTCTCTTGCCCTTAAACAATTAAGATTCAAACATGCATACCTCGCGAGTACCATTTTTCTTCGATGTCTTTCGCTTTTTAATAGCTCCTCTCTTAAATGTGGTTATATCAATCATAAAACTCGTAATGATATTTTTCTAAAAATATCCATTCTAAACATCGGTCATAGGTGTGGTGGTTGCGGCAGTTCTCTTTGGTGGCATTTTGATTTAGATCACCAGAATACAATACACGTGGGATTTCAAACAATCACAATCACGACATGAATATTACCATCCACCTCATATATGATTTGAAAACATATATGATAATTAATACATAATGAAAACTACAAAGTCCTTCGGTCGTGCTAGCAGGAAATAACTCATAATACTTAACAGACTAACAGATAGCTATGGATTAAATATCCTGGTCAAACCTAACCAAAATTTAAGGATATTAAGAAGGGTCGAAATATCAAATTTTGCTGAATAAAGTCATCATCATCTTGTTTAGAACTGGTTTATTAAATCTTAAATCTTTTTTTTGGTCACACAATCGTTAACACAAATTTAATCTCGGGACGAGATTTCTTTAAGGGGTAGGTACTGTAACATCCGGCAATTTTTGAAACTTTAAATGTCTATGTTACCTTTTGACATTTTGGGTCCGGTTCGAATTTTTTTTAACATTTGGACTTTTTACCGTCGCATAAAAACAATTGCCGCGTAGCCTGTAAATTTCAAAACATATTTAAATAATAAATCATAATTATTATTATTTATCTCTCATTTATAAACTAAACATTTGCTCGGTTTCTGAGACTTTCAAATTACATGTGAAGGGGTACACTATTGAAGAATATAACAATAGTGTTACTTCCTAATACTATTTGCTATCATTGCTATTCCTAGCACTATTTGAGAATATATACTATTCCTAATACTATTCCTAGCACTATTTGAGAATATATACTATTCCTAATACTATTCATAATACTATTCCTAATACTATTCCTAGCACTATTTGAGAATATATACTATTCTTATCTTTTTAAAATTTGAATCAGGTGATGAGACGTAACTATGTGAATAGAGAAAGAAATAAGTATAGGTAGGATAGTCATGTAAAGAATATACATGATGGTGTCTAATTATATATTTTTTTTTGAATTTGGTCAAGGTTGTCATGAATTTAAATTGTTATTGCTATGTCTTGGGATGGGTAGTGTACCGAGATAAAATTTTTATAAGAAAAACTTTAGGCCTTGATGTGGATTTAAGGTTTATTCAAGTCAAAATATATTTTTCGGTCAAAGCTTAAACAGTGTTGCTCAATAATTTTTACAAAGATTTTAATATATTTTAAAAACATTTTTGAATGTTATCAAGTAAATACTCATTTTTATTGGAAAAATGATTCGGAAAACAATGGCGCAAGTTTCGTAACTCGAATCGACCGTTAACTAGTTCAAACGAGTCCCGAACCGATAGTTATCAAAAACTACAATTTACATTTACACAATTCACCCTCTATTATTTGGTACTTGTCACTTTACTTTAAAATTTTTTATTATAAATAATATTTTATACCATTTCTTTCATTTCATTTTTATAACACACACTTAACGCTCTTCACCTCTATAAAATCGGAGCCACCACAACCTACGGCCCGGCAGGACACCAGCCGCGTCAGGCCTCAATCCACATCCGCCGGAAAAATTTTTCCGAGGAGTTTTTTTCTGGCGAACTCAAAAAATGACTCCCTTTACCCCGATCTATCGATCTACTCACCACGCGCCACCCTCCTCCAGCCACCGAACCTCCTCACCATCTCTTCCCAACCACCCAAGGCTGCGTTTGGTTTCTCTGGGCACCCAAAGGGTGCGTTTGTTGTTCGGGCTGCGGGTGTAACCGCTGAGTAGTTCGCGACGTGCAGTCGTTGCACCCAACTACTTCGGTGGTTGTTTATAAGTCTTCTGTTTTACTGGGGTTCTTGTTATTTTGTTGTTTAAATGTGATGAAATCCATGGGACACTTGCGTTGTAAGTTTACTAGTTGTGCTAGGTTGATTGATCGACATAAAGGCCGTGTATAGGTTAAGTAAGTATTGTAAGCGAATATTTTCTCGAAAAATAATTTTGGCACGTTTTGGTAATAATCGACTAAAACATATAGTTTAGCACGTATTTCGGGGACAGTATGGGTCTGAGGGATGCTGTATTGGTAAAATTAGTCTTTTTGATTTGATAATATCGAATAGAAGAGCGGTAATTTTTGTGAAACGTTTGGTTAAAATTGAAATACGCCCAGTAATCTCTTAAACGAAGAAGTTATAGCAAATTAAGTTCGGAAAATACATGTTAAAATTGACAGCTATTTTAGGCAAAAATAGCTGCTGGTCCGATTTTCAACGTCAATTTCGGGCATTTTCGAGTCCGTTTCAGCCTTCCGGCGAAACACGAAAGCTGTTCGGAGCGACGTTTTGCATAAAGTTACTTTTTGGTCAAACTTACGAAAGTGTGATTTAGCGGGTCAAAACGTGGTCAAACAGGCAGCGTTTTTATTAAATTTATATTGCATCCAGATTTAATAAGAGGGCATTTTTCGGTCTTTTCTGTCGAGATTCAGGTCTCGGTCAAAAATAAAAAGGTCGTCCGAATGTCATTTCCGCTAAAATATCTTTTTACTAGCTAGTCGTGAAAACTGTGATTTAGTGGCTCGTTGGTATGGTCAGATTTGGGTCATAATGTATAAAAAGATGTAAAAAGACATATAAAAACTTATATAAGTTTTACTAACGTGCAAAAATGAAAGAAAAATGTTAAGTATTAAAAATATACTTAGGTGTTTATAAATACCAATTAAGAGGTAACTTTCCAAAAAATCAAAAAAGTTGACGAAAAAATGGAAAGTCTTCTATTAATTAACGTAAAGATAAAGCGTAAGAATGTCTTATAATAATGAGTGGGGGTTTCAGGATTAGGTCGCGCATGTGGATCCTATCTCATGCTTGTTTTGTTTACTATATATATAATATATATGATTTTTGCCGCTACGATTGTACAACATCGTCGTGGTTACTTCGTAGAATAGTATAATAAGAGAATCTATAGGTCGTGATCATGTTGCCGATTGTTCGTGACTACTTCAACTAATCGATTCGACTGTAGCTTTCGATCAAGGTGAGTTTATAGCCCCTCTTTCACTTGTTTTATAATTTCTTTACAAATCTCGGGGGAGAATACATGCTCATTACAACTTGTTTGCATACTGTTTACATACTTGTTTACATACTCATACTCATTTACAAACTCGGTTACTTGATTTATATCATACCCTCTTTCTACTTATGGATTTAAGTATTTAAATTGGGTTATTTCTTCATTGGACACAAGTATTTTCGGTTATTCTCTCCTGTTTACGTGTTGCCTAAGTAGCGATTAGACCACTCAATGCCCGAATTATCATGAACTGTCAATTTCTTGACCGGAGGACCGGTTGAGGGAGCGCGAATGTTATAAATAGATCTATTGGGACTAATTATCCCTATCCGGGTGAGTAGCTCTCACTGGTGTCACGGAGTGAACCAACGGATATATACCATGTCGAATCACATTGGGTGTCTTGGTCAGACACCGGTAGGGCAGAATACAATTGGCATATTATATGCTACACAAATTAGCTTCAGTGTCATGAGCTTAGCGCAACAGTAGATACATTTTATGTGATACTGTATTTGTTATAGTAGTCATACATTTTAGAAATCTTGTGGTCCACACTACTTTGTTGAACATTACTGGTTATTAAACATTTTTCATTATACTGCGGTGAAGCAGTAGACACTATACTCTTTTGAATTCAATATTTACATTTACAAAAATCTATGAACTCACCAACTTTATGTTGACATTTTTAAGCATGTTTTTCTCAGGTGGATTAGATGCTTGGATTACTTGATGTGCATTGGGGTCTAAATTGACAGGATTTCATTCATGGATTTCTACTTACATTCAAATGATCAAATCTCGTTGTATTGTTTTCAAGCTTTTTATTGTGATGAAATTATGGGACAAATGTTATATTAATTTCAAGAAAATCAACGAGATTATTTTCAAACGACACATTTAGAGGTCGTTCTCTTGTATCTTGTGCTGTTATATTATGAAGTAACACTCGCGGACATATTTCCGCTGCGACTCATTTTTGGAGGTGTTACAAATAACCACTTGCTCTGCATCTCCTTCAACATGTGTTATACCTTCATCCCTAACAACATCAAACCCATCATCAAAGTCATCTTCTTTAGATATTAACCTTGCGTTCAAATTCCTCCCATGTTTGGTTGCATCCTCCTTATCCAAACTTCTTCTTTTGGAAGTACCCATCTTGAAGAGTTTTAACCCTTGAGTTCTTGATCTTTTCCTCTTTTCTAACTTCTTGACTCTCTTCTTTAAGTATCCATATATAATACCAGCATTGACGCTCATAAGTAGAGTGTTCCAACTCGGAGTCGAATGGTAAAGTTACTAGTAGAATTTATAAAATATACCGAATTTTCGATATCATCAAAAGGGAATGAAGTAAAGTCGCGTAAATGGTTGGAGTTAATCGTATGAGATCGAGAAGAAATTAGTCCGTATGTATAAGTATCCATATTTAATATCAGCATTGACGCTCAAGGGAGTAAAATGAGAAATTAGGAAGTACACGAAAATCAGAATGATCAATATTTATATATCAGACCGATATATAAGGTAAATAGTAAGACGTCATATGATAGGCGTAAGAGAGCAAAATTATAACCAAGTGTTATATAATCATTATTCATGTAATTAGCAATAGGGATGCAAAAGAGAGCATATAAGTTACCTGGGAGCAAGCAAGCGCGAATATCGGATAAAACAAGGAGAGACTCTATATTTTGAAAACCATGGTCATAGTCTAGGTTTTGAAAACGACCTAATTCTCTATGACTTCAGCTCTGATACCAATCTGTCACACCTCCAAAATCGGACGGCAGCGAAATAGTAACATTGGGGTGCGACTTCAAGGCACAAATACAAGTCACAAAAAATAACCACAAAAGAGACGTTTAATAAAATGTCACATTCAATTTAATTAAAATGTCAGAGTTAAATAGGTTCCATTTATAATGTATT
>BQNB010012041.1:0-80076 GCA_026074375.1 Tanacetum coccineum
CCACGTAGGATATATTTTGTCGTTTAGTGCATATTCCCAACGACATATGTCGCCGGGGAAACATCCGTCACCTGTTCTCCTATTTCTTGTAGTGAACAAACTGATCAATTTTATGATATATACCTCCTTGAACACGAAAAGTATATACTCCAGAGCCCCTAGCGCTGTATCTTTTGTCTAAGTTTACACCCATCGATGCAAAGGAAAAGTTTGTGTTGTACGCACGTATGTTTTTCCTAAACATTTTTCCTAACTGACATTGCGACGTGAATAGGTTGTATAGTTTTGGAGGAATGTCTAAGGGCTGCAAAGTCGTTTTCCCATTCATGCAACAAAAATTAGGGAACTTGTATTGTATTTTCTTTGCTCCACAAATGACACATGGTGGCTGCTGCTTCAATAGGAAATGCTCTTGAAGAAGCCCATTGTACACAAAATCATACGAATCATCTTGAGAAATATTATCTTCTTCACTAACATCAGTGGCTATATTCTTTTGTTTACGGTGCTGGTAATAACTTTTGTGGTATTCTTTCCTTGACTGAATGGTTGGTGATACACCAACATTGTTTCCTACAAAGGTATAGTATAATATGAATATAAGCGGTAAAGAGCGATGTTGGGATTTATTTAATGAAGCTTACCATCCGTAATTTGGTTGTACTATTGATCAAATAGGGGTAACAATACGTTATTACCATGTGGATGATCTGGTTTGAAATGTAAAACATGTATTAGTAACATAATACAAAATTCCTTAAAGAAGAACAGTATTTACAATTTTTTACCTAACGTGGTTTCACATGTCAATGTCGAAAGATTTTGTGTAGATCCGACCAGTGTCTCTGGTTCCATGTTAGCATTTTTTCCTACAGAGGTTGTACCATAGGAACGTGGTGTTTGTAATGGTGTTACGTTTTCTTTATTGGTGGACAGGTTATGAACCGATGGTGTTTGTAACGACGGGTTTTGGTGAGGGCCATTTGTATGTATGATATTGTGTAATGTTCCTAACGGTAACCTCCTAGGAGTGACATTTAAGTGAGTTGGTTCACATGTCAATGCCGAAAGATTTTGTATAGCTCCGACCGATGTCCTTGGTTCCATGTTAGCATTTGCTTCTGCTATTTTCTTTTGTTTACATCGTTGGTAACAACTTTTTTTGGTACTCTCGTCTTTTTGGAGTAGCTTGGTCTACACTTATATTTTTTCCTAAAGAGGATGTACCATAGGAACGTGGTGTTTGTAATGGTGTTTGGTTTTTATTATTGTTGGACAAGTTATGAAGCGATGGTGTTTGTAACGGGAGATTTTTTTGAGCGTCATTTGTATTTATGATATTGTGTAATGTTCCAAACGGTATCCTATTAGGAGTGAGATTTAAGTGAGTTGGTTCACATGTCAAGGCCGAAAGATTTTGTGTAGCTACTATCGGTGTATGTGCCTCCATGTTAGCATTTGCTTCTGCTATTTTCTTTTGTTTACGTTTTGGGTAATAATTTTTCTGGTACTCTCGTTTTTTTAGAATAGCTGAGTCTACACTTACATTGGTTCCTACAGAGATTGAATCATAGGAACGTAAATTAAAACTTTTTTAAAAACAATAATATATAATATATCAATATTAAAACCAAAAACACATCATACCTTTATTTAAATCAACATGAATGGGAGTCAATATACTAGTGCTAGATTGTGTAACGCCAATCATCATGTCTTCAAACTACAAAAAGGGATAATAGTTACATTACTATATTATTCAAACTTAAAAGAACTCCTCTATAGCCAAATCAGGTAAATACTCATGTCAAACACCATGTTTAACTTACATGATAATATACTACCGTTTTTATGTTTGATATACGTATAATAAATCAATAACGTCTAGCTTTTTATGTAGTTTTTTCTTATGTTTTGTTCATATAAAGGCATGTAAGAAGTTTGTTGAGTGAGTAAATAATAGCAGCAGAATCAGTTACAGTGGCCATATCCGTGAAGTAAATGAGTAAAACTTAGCAGCATGTTTACCTTAAAATGATGCATCTACAAGAATCAAAAGGATAGATATCTGGCAATACATAATTGTAATAGTTTTCGTTTTCACTTTATATTCATAAGTACAGTACGTGACAGGTTATCCATTTCCTGGTATTCAAATTTAAGTACAACTGCACAACATTATCAATAATAATAATGAATACAGAAGTTACCGTTAGACCTTTAATCTTTACTATCTTTACAATACGTGCAAATATTTAAAAAAAACCAAAATAACATCATAGAAAACGCATCATGACCCAAGAAATACGAATTGGACCGAAAATCAATAAACTATAAATTTATCAAGTATGATCAAGTATGAAAAAAAGATTATTCCAAAAACAAGAATATATAGTATTAGGTGAATAATTGATGAACAATATTACACATTTTATGATACGCATTTATATTAATTTATATTAATCATTAAAATACATATAAGCCCTAAAACGATAAGATATGTGAAATTTTGTGTGTGTATATATTACTTAGTTTGTGCACTCACAAGTGTAAATTAACTTATCAAGTAAACCATAAAGTACGGAACCCGCTCATAGAAACAAATACATGACCACAGAGATAAACAAGTTCATAAATCATGTATATTAGTAGATCGTATCACAAAGGCATAAACATACTCACAAAGGCTACTAAGTCGTAACTATATTTGTTTAAATTTAAGTAAGAACACAACTTAAATACGTACATAAACCATCGATAAGCAAACAGAAGTAGTGTGAATAAGGATAAGCAAAAAACAACCAAAAAAGAAGTAGTGTGAATGCGGATAAGCAAAAAAACAAATGAACCAGTAGTACGTAGCACGGTTTATCAAGTTTACATACAAACGAAAATAATTTCTAACCTTAATATCATGATCATTGGCATTGTTTTGGTTTTTCTTTTCTGCCATTTCCTTCTTTGTACCAAGTAGCACGGCTGGTGTTTGTGTTTAAAACGCTAGATGTATGCTTGTTTAGCTTTCTTAGTACTAAGTAGCACGGCTGGTGTTTGTGATCCTTTAAGAAGTATCCTTGTTTATATAGGTAATGGGAAAGACCATTGCCATATATAGTTTGTTAAGTTTCAATTGATTCAATTGATAATTAGGTTGTTTCCAGCCATGGTCATAATGTTTTTTGAATACTTTCCAAAGCTTGCTAGTTGACCATGATACAAAATCATGGCAAACAGGTAATATTATTATTTCCATACATGCAAGGTTCCAACATTTTAAACTTGGTTCCAGCATTTTAAACTTTCAGCATTTTATATTTTATAAACTTTCCAAAAATGTTTTCGGTTTTGAACATTTGTATAGTTTCCAGCGTTTTAAACCTTAAACACGTTTAAAAACTTGCCTTGCTATTCCCAAATCGTAGAGATAAAAAGAATAATTACAGAATCATTTAAAAAAACATGATTTGGTACTTTTTAAAAGGAATGTCGTGTGGAAATATACTAACAAATATATTCCCTTTTTATAAAAAACTATGCACAAAGTCATAATATAGTTGAATAATTTTTGGAAATAACATAATCTTAAATAGAAAAGTCATAATATTCTTGAATCATTTCTATCATTAAAGATAAACATTAGTTTCAAAGGTTTCTTTTGTGTGGTAATATTTTTGTGTTAGTGTAAAAAAGGTTGTGTTTAAAGTTGATTTATTAAGTTTATTTACATTTTATAGTCGGTTCAAATCTGTTTAATATGTGAGGTTCTTGGTTCAAAAATATTAATAGTATCTGCTCATAAATTATGAATTACAAAAACTCCATTAAAATGGTTGGATTACAATTTCAGCAACAAGAAAGTGGAATGTAAATTGTTTTATTAATGTCATGTCCAGGTAAAAAATAAATGATAACAATGGATGAAATTAAAAGTGCAACATCCAACTTAGTACAATTCAAAACCAAAACAGATCATACGTCAAATGGTATAAACCAAAAAATTAAAATGAGAATGTGATTTTAAACCCACCCACATTAGGACAAAAAAAACGTGGTAGCATAAATAAGTAAAGAAAAAGGTAAACATAATCCTAGTGCGGACACTTTCATATTATGGGCCAAGTAGTGCCTTGACAATCAAAAATCATCATCGGTATATTCGTCATTAGTATCGTCATCTTCATCATCAGCATCATCGTCATTAATGAAATCCTCCAAATCATCTTCCTCATCCATTTCTTCATCACTAACACTTTCTGAATGTTGTATATCAATTCCAACATCATCATCACTATTATTTATGTTTGTATTTTCAACCGCAACATCAACTTGCTCATTGGTATCACAATCGTCAATAGTATTATTATTTTCAAACTCCTCATCAGTACTCATATCAATAACAGTAAATTTTTTGCATTTAGATAGAGAAGACGTTGACTTTTTAGTTCGTCGTCTGAAACTTATAGGTGACTGATCATCAGAAACCTAAATTATATAGGAAACATGAATTACATTAAACAAATAATGATAATTAAAATATAATTCAATGAAGAAAATAAGCACAACTATCTTTTGTGGATAATTAACATATGATTTTCATCTAGATCATGCTTTTTCGTAGTCTGTTGATTATTTTCACATCATTTTTGTGTGACAAGATGCCATTTTTTCATGAGCGTCGACGTTTACAATTTGTGGGAACACCACATCGAATTATGCGTATGAATCACTGGAGAGGCTGATGAAACCAATTCTTGTCTTCTTTGGTTACCTGCAAATGTATCACTTTATATAACAAATACGTTTTCAGTGATGTGTTTTTAAACAAAGATGATAAGTAGTATATATATATATATAACATTATAATGTACCTTGAGGGAGTCTGTGTTCACCATTGTTGGAGGATGTAGGAATGTTTGATTTGGTTGTATGAGGTGAGATCATTAAAGAACAATGTCATATCAAAAAATAAAAGAACACATCCTAGCCATCCATTTTTCATCAAAATGAATAAAAAAACCTCACTTGCCCTCTTTTAAAAATTAAATATCTTGCAAACGATAAATCGTCAAACGACAAAATATCACCATCCAACGAGAATTAATTATCTTCCTATAGAGGGGCAGTTTTATATACTTTCGAGAACTTTTTTCGATTTTTTTTTCAGTCACGTCTGAAAAAATCTCATGTGATTTGTAGTAGAATCACATGTGTTTCATAAAAATCACATGTGATTTGTGATACAAATCACATGTAATCACATGTGATTTTTCCATACGTAACTAAAAAAAATCGATTTCATATACTTTTGACGATTTTTTAGTGTTAAAATTTTTGCGAAGAAAAATTACACGTGATTTGTAAAATCACTAGTGATTTGTTGTTTTTAAAATCAGTGCCTTATTTCATAATCGCATGTAATTTCAACAATTCCTTATGATTTTTATAGTAATAAATCACGTGTGACTTTTATAAATTCTTAAAATCGCATGTGCATTTTACAAAATTTACGTGTGATTTTTCAAGTAATGAATCACATGCGATTTTTCGAATCACGTGAGATTTTTCGAATCACGTGTGATTTTTTCTGAGCGAAAATTAAAAAAAAGTTCGTCGAAAGTATATAAAAGTGCCCGTCTATTAAAAGATAATTTAATTATCTTCGCGATGGTATAATTAAATTTGCGTAACGATTAACTGTTTTTGATGAGCTGTGTTCTAATTTAAAAAATTAGATGAAATGTGGTTATTTAAATTAAATAACATGGATATTAAATTAGCCGTTAGATGAAAATAAAATGGATGGATGAGATTGAAGGATTTGTTCTTTAATTGGATCATGGCTTCTTATTGCGACATTGTATCTTTATAGATCTATTCTCTTGGTTGTCTATATATTGTTGTAGGTACTACTTTTTTTGGGAGGATATAGGAAGTGGAGTTATATGATGAGAATACATATATATAATAAATGGAGATCAAGGATTATAGTTGTAAAGGTTTGACATTTAATATGACATCAAATCAGTTACCAATTACACGATTTGAGCAGAGACAACCTAGCAAATTTAGAAAAATTTAGGTCTCTGATTGCCACTGGAAATGTTTTTTAATGAAATTTTAATGTTAGAAATTTTCATAGGTACATTTATTGTTGTAGTTGGTCAGTTGAATTATGTTTTGAAAATTTTTTATGAAAACATAAACAAATTACGTTTGGTCAATTTTTTAGGTTGAAACATTATTATTATTCTGTTTCAAGTGTTAAGACGCATATGGATAACTTTCAAGTGTTAAGACGCTTAATTTCAAAACATTCAAACGTTGATACTCCTTACAGTATTTGTGTATCACCAAAATAAGAAAGAAAAGTAGAATACTTTTTACAAACCGATATTTGTTAACTAAAACACATACCATACGTTTCATACATACATTATCCATGGGTTTGGTTCGATAACAAAAAAAATAGTCAAATACTTAATCTAGATAACTGCCTATAGACGATTACATTAACGGTTATCCCATGCTCAAAAGTTATTGATTGTTACATCAATTGTAATGGGCTCAAAAATTCTTTTTTTGCATCAATTTTATAAAATCAAATATTACACATAAGTTATATAAAATCCAATTTGTAAAGTAGAGTTTGGTAATATAACACAGGTTTATTATGATTATGATTACTTGGTAAAGTTTTATACACGTTTAAATCATATCGAAGTTGTCTAGACTGTCTAAACTGATAAAAGAATATCACACATTCGTACAAAGAGTAGATCAATGTTGATAATTTAAGCAATGCATCCAAACATAGTCATTCAATTATTAAAAAAACATAAATATACGCGGGTGTTTATAGAAACCGTAATGCACCATCGTAATGAAGCAACAAAACACAAATGTTTGAATATTAAAATGATGTAAAAGACAAAAACTTGAAATGACTCCAGCTGTTTCATATGCTTATCTTCATCAGGGCTTCACTTTTATGAAAAGCCGGGTCAAACTCGACACCTGTTAACTCCGTGTCAACCAACAAGTTACCTGTGAATACAAGCGAAGCAATGTTTGAGAAAGGAAGTATAAAATCGAGACGATTATATGTGGTTATATGTTTGCAAAAGCAATGTTTTGTATGTGTTTATACCTGATTTGGTGTGCACAAGCATAACACGGGTTAGGTATATTGTGCCCTGCTGTTGTATTACTTTTGCGATCCTTATAGCCACTTTGCGCAACGTATGAATTGACACAAACTTAATCTCCGCCCCTCTATCATAATAACACAATTGTAAGGTCAGAAACACAAAATAGTAAATGTAAATACTTTTTTGATATACACACTTACGTCAGATCTCGCAACCATATTTCACAGGTGTTAACACCTTTGGGTTGTTTTAGGCCTCCGCGAATAACTCTTCCAATAGTATCTATAAGCAATTCAAACTAAAAATCCATAAGGAATATGTGAAAATAGTTTTTTTGAATCCATTTAAGACACTTAAGAAAAGTATGTGTACCGATTAGCATTTTACGATGTGTTTTATCCTCAACAAGAGACCTAATGGACGGTAGCCATGTGTGCATTTGAAACCCAGTTTCCTCCGAAAATGGATTTTCGGTAATGACCGTATTAGAGTTAACAGCAATCAACCAGTCACGGCGAACGAAGCTGTAGTTTTGATAGCGTGGATATTGTGTTGGGTCAACGTACCCAACTTGAAAATTGTTGATTGACACAAAAGTTTGAGCAAAGTCCTTTTCTTTATACGAAGCTACCAAGTTTGGAGGCACCTCCGCCGCAATTTTTTCACCCTAGACATAGACGTAACATCGTGTTAATGATTAAGGTTAATGGCTAGTATATCACATTGTTGTAAAGTATTTGTTATATGATTACAACACTTACATGTTTGTCGTGCAAGAAGTAGTAGAGTTTGTTGGCGTTCTGATCAAACCACACAAAATCAACACGTACTTTGTCCATATTGTAGTAAGCATGTGGATTTGTTATGGATGCGAAAGAGTCGACTGTAAAGTACGGATCCCAGGGCTACAAAAAGAATAGATGAATATTTAAAAAAAAGTTTCAAAATTAAATTGACATACTAATCTAGAGATGCGTTATATGGTTAAACAAATATTACTTTTTAGCACGCACGGCTAACAGAAAATCGCATATAATCACTAACAACGAATATAAATTACTCAAGAAAATCTAAACACTATCAACATCATGCATAAACAGTAAACGTAAAGTATATGATATATCATGTTTACCTCAATGTCAGTATCAACATCTGCCGGATTGAAAACCGGATCAAGTTCCATAAAACAGAAAGGATTTGATCGTCAATCTAATAAGTAATACAAGGTACATTAGCATGATATAGAAAACGTATATGTTATATAAGAAACATAAAGAAGTGTATAACGTAAACATCGGGTTCAAGTACATTGCTAACAACTACTGCAACTGGTTCAACAACCATTTCATCATTTTGAAACTCCATGTATGTGTATATTGTATTGTATCCTTTTGTAAATCCTCTTGTAAACTTGATTGATGTGGGAATGTTAGATTTATACTAATAAGGAGATGTGATAAGAAAGAATAAACTTTACAATTTTGTAAAGTTTTACTGAAATAACTTATTAAAATACACGATTCTAAGGTTTGGAATGAATGGGTCGGTAATATTTACTTTCCAAACGTGTCTATGTTATTCAATAATCACGTTGTCTGGCAATGAAGATAGTTTGGCTGGCAATGAAGATTTTCAAAAAAATTAATTTTGGAAAGTATACTCTTTATATGTTTGTGTTTAATATTTTTGCTATTAGTTTGAGAATTAGGTTTCCTTTATTATGTGTGCGTTTGCGAGAAGCGTATTGGCATTACACACTGAAAATAACTAGAAAAGTGTAAAACTTTCAAACCGGAATGCGAAACATGATGTTCAGAAAAACATAAAAGTATTAATTGCCAGTCAGGTCATGCAATATACTTATTACACGTAAGACAAAAGTAAACATAATACGTAAGCAAAAAAGCGGTCGTACAATATTCATGCATAAATTCACTGCATAGATTAATAACTTATTTAGTAAAATATGGCTCCAGCTGCTCCATCCACTTAGTTGTATCTTTCATGTTTTGTAGAATAAGCTTCATCAAGCCTTCAACAACATTCGTATCACTTTCTATTCGATGTTCTGCAGCGTCTATTATGTCCAACAATGACTTGATCTCTTTACGAACCAAGTCTACCCATATCCGATCGAGTTTTGCCGTTGTAGCTCTGGCCAGTTCTTCGACATCGACATGAACATCAATTATATGAGAGTTGATGTTTGTTTCCGAATTTGCCTATAAATAATAGGAGGATTACAGAAAATGTCAATTAAGAAAAGGTTGTACAATATCATTGAGTTTAATGAACCAAAACAATCAACAATTTTCAAAACTGATCGTTAGATTGTTTGTATAAACTTTTGTACAAGTTCTATGAACAAAATCAGAATGTGTACAATATAAACAATAAACAATAAGTAATCAATTAAACCTACTTGTAAACACTAAAAGAAATACAATAAGTAATCCTTAGATAGAAAAGAATATTACCGTTACATTTGTTGCATTTTGATCAAGCATGTTAACATCTTCAGTTTGTGTAACGTTAGTGTCTATACCGATTGAGTGACTGGTATTCATCATGGTGATACTGGCATTGACAAGTTTTAGTCACGGTTTTTTTTGTTTGACCTAAAATCAAGGCGATCAAGTGTCTATATATAATGTAACAAATATGTTATTCTATTATGGTATGGTATATTCTATTATGGACACGATTTTGTGTAAACAATGTAAGAAGCATATTTTACTATTTTTTCCACAATCTTTTGAGTATTACAAACTACACATGAACATAACACTAAGCTTCATTAGAAACACATTGATAATTCATAAGCATAAGCATAAGCATAAGAAACACAATGAGAATTCACAATTTATAATTTATATTCTTATAAAGACATTGATAAATCATTCATGCTTATAAAGCATAAGCATAAGCAACAATAAAAAGACATTGATAAGTAATAATTTACATTATTATAAAGACATTGATAATTCATGTATGCTTATAAAGCATAAGCATAAGCAACAATAAAAAAGACATTGATAAGTCATAACTTATATTCTTGTTAAACAAGGATGTTTAACACTAAGCTTCATTAGACATTGATTTTTAAAAAAGAAACGCGTTTGACCAATACGGTTCATCGTCACTGTCGCTTTCATCAATGAGTGCAAAAACGCGTTTCCTATTTTTCACGTGCACTTGAGTATTAACGGATGTGTAAATGTCTTCTTCCGCACGAGGTTCATCATCATCACTTGGGACGACAATAACGTCGTCCCAATTCCAGTTGAGTAACTTTGGGTTGAAGAAAGGATTATGATGTGGAGCAATCTGCAAATTAAAACTCGAATATTAGGAGCAACAAAAAAAACTAAACAAAACTAAAACAAGACGATTAAACATGAACCGAACCTCCACATCAGCATCTTCAACGGGTAAGGGAATTGGTTCGTTCACATTAGCTTCATCGTCATCACTTGGGATGAGAATAACCTCATCCCAATTCCAGTTAACTAAGGATGGGTTGAAGAAAGTATTAGGTTGTGGAGCAATCTGCAAAGTACAAACATAATATTAGGACGAACAAAACAAAAGAATACTCAAACAAAACGCTTAAACATCAAAAGAGGCCTTACCAAATTAGCATCTTCAACGGGTGAGGGATTTGGTTCATTCGTATTAGTCAAGTAATAGATACTTATGTATATGGTTTATATTAGAGGGTATTAGAGTGTAATTATGTAATCTATTTATATCCGTGTATTCTCTCATTCACATCAATAATATACAACATTCCTTACTGTTTATCTTGGTATCAAGAGCCAAAGGGTCACAAACCCTAACCCTAGTTTTTTTTCTTTTCTGCCGTTACCCACCACAGCCAGAAACCACCCTCTGCCGCCCTTCATTATCACCATGGCTCCCCTTGCCCCTTTCACCATAGCCGAAAAACAAAGTTGTCTTGGAATAGCACAATAATATCCCGTGAGAATTACTGATTACATCTCAACCTTTAAACTCTCTGGCTAACTTACCAACCTCGTATTCTGTCGGCTATTGTTGTGATCACTTGGTGAAGTAAACCCGATATACCAAACTTGAAAATGAAGTAGAATCCCCCAAATTTGTTACTTAATCTTGCACTGTTGTTGATTGAAGAACGGTGCAAGATTAGATCTTTACGTACTCTATACCCACTCCGAAAGTATGAGAAGTACAACACCTCTTGAAATTATCCACATCGTCTTCTGCGTGTGACACTGAGTACTACAATGTAACTCCTTTAAGTGATAGTTAACCAGGTCTGCAACCAACCACCCCTGACTGCTGGTAACTAGATAATGCAAGTCTCAATCATAACCGTTGTACGTTCAAGCAAGTCATCAATCGATAGATTGGGTTTAAAGAAAAGGGGTAGCAAATAGAAGGAAGTCTCGATGATGAAATAAGTAGACGCCTTCGTGAAACCCAACTTCAAGCTCAAATAAGGGATACCAAATCAACTCCGTGATCACTTGTCATCGTAATCCGAATCTTTAGCCGTTTGTCATTTAGTGAATCTTATTCGGATCGTTTGTAGTGTTATGTATCGTGTTTGTTGTGTTGTTGAAATCAATTAACGTTCACGGGATTTTACAATTCTATGACTTAAACCGTAAAAAGAATCGACTTTTACGGGATTTTACTAAATCAAGAAAAAACCGTGAATAATAAATTGTTGTTTGTGAAATCGTTGTTGAAGTTGAAGTACGTAAGCTTTTGTAACGATTAATGAACTTACGAGGACAAATGGTTTAAAACCGGTTAACTTGGAAGGGTGAAAGGTAAAATTACGAAAATAAGGACCAACGGTGCAAACTAGGATCAACTAGAAGGTTAATAAGCAACCAAAGGACTAATGGTGTAATTGTAGTAACCTTCCAGGGACTGCATGTGACATATGCCAAAATTTGTTAATAAATTGCAAATTCCCTCTAAAAATTATATCTCTTTCGTTTTTTAACAAAGTATGAAATACACTGATTGAACTTTTTAATCTTTTAAACTTGTTCGGTTATTGTCGGTGAAATTCGAATATACCACGTTGATCAAAAATAAGTCACGATCACAACGGTGTATGTCTTAATTCCCGTGGTTAACTGTCACTCGAAATTGAAAAACCGAAAAAGACTAGATCGGGTCTGCTTTGAATCAACTAGTTCGGGTCTTCTTTGAATCAACTAGTTTGGTTCCTTCTATCTTTGCTAGTTTGGGTCTTCAATGAGTTCTAGATCGGTGGTCCTAGAGGGATCTCGATCGAGTCTTTGAACTAGATCGGTTCTTCAAAGAAACATTACTAGTTCGGTTCGTAAGGAATGGTTTAGATCGGTTCAGCTTTGGCAAAAGACTAGTTCGGGTCTTCAATCACAATTGACTAGTTCGGTTTCCAAATGAAAACTAGTTCTGTTCATAAAGAATCAACTAGTTCGGTCGAACAAATGAACTAGATCGGGTCCTCTTTGAAATGTGACTAGTTCGGCACACTAGTTCGGTTCACACAAAATATCAAACACCTTGTATGCACGTTTTTCTTCTCTTCGTTTCACACCGTGTACACACAAAATAAGCCAACCAGAAAAGGCTTACAATAAGTACTTGTCTACCAGAAATAAGCCACAACCAGAATACGCTACGAAGGTTTTAGACGAAAAGGATTAGAGCTTTTTGTGGTGATACGCTTATACAAATATAAGCTATAGCCTTGTATAAGCACAAAGAAGCTTTAAAAATTTGTGTTCCCACAAAATGAGCCACGAAAATGGTACACAAAGAAAAGAACGTTTGTTAAGGAAAAAAAATAAAAAGTGTGGTCTCATTTTTGTTGACAAACCAAAACGCACCCTGATTTAACCAATAAGCCCAAGTGATTCTTTTTTTTATTATTAACAGAAAGCCCAAACCCATAATCATATAGGCGTTACAACAAGAAATAAGATAAGTGGAATCGATAATCTCAAAATAAATGAAAAAGAAGAAAATAAGCCGAACATGAATAAGCTCAAAAATAAGCCACCACAACAAAACTACAAACACAACACACATGAATACAATACACCCCCGGTTAACTCTTGATACCAATTGTTAAAATAATAAACACTAGCTACACGAGATGATCCAGAGGTCGAGGAGGATGAAACAAGAAGTAAGCCATATTATTAGAGAGAAAGGAAAAAGATGTGTATGTGTTTTAGAGAGAGAAAGAACACACATATACTTTGGTGAAATGATACAAATGAATCCTCACCCCTCCATGGAAGTATGGAGGGGTTATATATAGGTCAAGACAAGGGACACTATACTAACTTAACAATTCTAGTCCCTGTAGTTCTTGCCTAATGAAAACTAATGTAATTCTGATATGTCACCATATTTTAAGGCTAACAATACTCTTCATATGTTTGTGTTTAATTTTTTTGCTATTAGTTTGAGAATCAGGTTTTCTTTATTATGTGTCCGTTTGCGAGAAGCGTATTGGTATTACACACTAAAAATAACTCGAAAAGTGTAAAACTTTCAAACCGGAATGTGAAACATGATGTTCAGAAAAACATAAAAGTATTAATTGCCAGTCAGGTCATGCAATATACTTATTACACGTAAGACAAAAGTAAACATAATGCATAAGCAAAAAAGCGGTCGTGCAATATTCATGCATAAATTCACTGCATAGATTAATAACTTATTTAGTAAAATATGGCTCCAGCTGCTCCATCCACTTAGCTGTATCTTCATTGTTTTGTAGAATAAGCTTCATCAAGTCTTCAACAACATTCGTATCACTTTCTATTTGATGTTCTGCAGCGTCTATTATGTCCAACAATGACTTGATCTCTTTACGAACCAAGTCTACCTATATCCGATCAAGTTTTGCCGTTGTAGCTCTGGCTAGTTCTTCAACATCGACATGAACATCAATTATATGAGAGCTGATGTTTGTTTCCGAATTTGCCTATAAATAATAGGAGGATTACAGAAAATGTCAATTAAGAAAAGGTTGTACAATATCATTGAGTTTAATGAACCAAAACAATCAACAATTTTCAAAACTGATCGTTAGATTGTTTGTATAAACTTTTGTACAAGTTCTATGAACAAAATCAGAATGTGTACAATATAAACAATTAACAATAAGTAATCAATTAAACCTACTTGTAAACACTAAAAGAAATGCAATAAGTAATCCTTAGATAGAAAAGAATATTACCGTTACATTTTGTTGCATTTTGATCAAGCATGTTAACATCTTTAGTTTGTGTAACGTTAGTGTCTATACCGATTGAGTGACTGGTATTCATCATGGTGATACCGACATTGACAATGTTTTAGTCATAGTTTTTTTTGACCTAAAATCAAGGCGATCAAGTGTCTATATATAATGTAACAAATATGTTATTCTATTATGGTATGGTATATTCTATTATGGACACGGTTTTGTGTAAAAAATGTAAGAAGCATATTTTACTACTTTTTCCACAATCTTTTGAGTATTATAAACTACACATGAACATAACACTAAGCTTCATTAGAAACACATTGATAATTCATAAACATAAGCATAAGAAACACAATGATAATTCATAATTTATAATTTATATTCTTATAAAGACATTGATAAATCATTCATGCTTATAAAGCATAAGCATAAGCAACAATAAAAAAGACATTGATAAGTAATAATTTACATTATTATAAAGACATTGATAATTCATGTATGCTTATAAAGCATAAGCATAAGCAACAATAAAAAAGACATTGATAAGTCATAACTTATTTTCTTGTTAAACAAGGATGTTTAACACTAAGCTTCATTAGACATTGATTTTTAAAAAAGAAACGCGTTTGACCAATACGGTTCATCGTCACTGCCGCGTTCATCAATGAGTGCAAAAACACGTTTCCTATTTTTCACGTGCACTTGAGTATTAACGGATGTGTAAATGTCTTCTTCCGCATGGCCTTCATCATCATCACTTGGGACGACAATAACGTCGTCCCAATTCCAGTTGAGTAACTTTGGGTTGAAGAAAGGATTATGATGTGGAGCAATCTGCAAAATAAAACTCGAATATTAGGAGCAACAAAAAAAACTAAACAAAACTAAAACAAGACGATTAAACATGAACCGAACCTCCACATCAGCATCTTCAACGGGTAAGGGAATTGGTTCGTTCACATTAGCTTCATCGTCATCACTTGGGATGAGAATAACCTCATCCCAATTCCAGTTAACTAAGGATGGGTTGAAGAAAGTATTAGGCTGTGGAGCAATCTGCAAAGTACAAACATAATATTAGGACGAACAAAACAAAAGAATACTCAAACAAAACGCTTAAACATCAAAAGAGGCCTTACCAAATCAGCATCTTCAACGGGTGAGGGATTTGGTTCGTTCGTATCAGGAGCAATATGCAAATTAGAAACAGATTATGACATAAACCGAACTTGGTAATCTAAAAAAACTAAACACAACTGAAACACATAATCCGAACCTGCAAATGAGCATCAAGGCTTGGCTGCAAATTAGAAACAGATTAACACATAATCAAAAACAGATTAGAAACAGATTAACACATAATCAGAATAACACATAAACCAAAACTGCAAATCTAAAACAACTAAACAAAACTGAAACAAGACGATTACACATTAAACAAAAGTTAAACAAGGCGACTAAACATAAATCGAAACTCGAAAGCAGCATCATCAACACTTTTTTTATTGCCGTTGCCGAGTGCCATTGATAATCGTATGACCATGCCATTGATTCTGCTTTCTTATATAGCCATTAGTATTTATTCAAATTTGAACTTCAAATTCAAATTTTGTTTGCATTCCCGCCGATGCAACCTTGACATCATATCGATTTGGTTTTGATTGGAATTGGAAATTATTGGAATTGAGATTGAGATTGAAATTGAGATTGATGCAAGTTGTGTCAACATTAAAAACATACCATATATACATTCACTAATGAGTTATTCGGTTTTCAACACATCATATTTGTCATAGAATTCAATTTTTCAATATTGCCTAGATAGATTCAAGTTTTTAACTTTTCAACATTTCAACATTTTGCAAATTTCCTTTATATATAGTAGAGATAAAGATTTATATGTATTAAATAGGTAGTGGGGATTTTTCCTCTTTTAAAAGACTTGTAGTATCCGTTGGGTGGGGGACTACTTTTTGCACAAAAACCAAGTAATGAAACCTGCATCATTCGTCTTTGATTTTAACCCACCTTACGCGTGATGCCGTCCCCTTTTAATGAGGTGGCGCGTGACGCTAGGCGCTCACGGGCTCTCACGCTTAACTATTGCAAGGAGCCTAAGATACTTCAATAGCTACAGCCTAAAGCTTTACAGGTCCATGCAACAACTAATTATTCATGGTTTTAATTAGATGATAATGTAATTTTTTAAAATTGACAGCTTTATATGTAATTTGCCCACTAGCAACAAGATTATTAAAGTAGAGCTTGTTTGTTAAATATTTTGATCAAGTCACGTTTAGTTAAAAGATTACTGTAGAGACTCAACTTATTAAGTTATACTTTTAGCTATCATTTTCAGTTAAGTCATAAACAAACTCTTTTCACACGATTTTTTTAAATCACTTTTCTTTTTGTATTAAGACAATTATGTCATATTCAAACACCACCATAGTCGATTTAACCTATCAAAGTTTATCCTCTTAACCATAACTTGTTGGCTCCGCTCATGTAGATTATTAAAATTCTCAATAGCTACGTACTACACGTACCATGATAACAAAGCGTGTGTGTGACTATACCATGTGTAACATTTATGAAAGTAACGGTGCTCACCTGTCGTGGATAAGTTCATCCAACTTTACCAAAATCAAGTACCGTGTAGACTTAGGATAAAAAAAGAGAAAAAAATAAAAAGTAATCACAATCACATATTTTATATGCACTTACAAAAATAAATAAATTTTCTTTCGAATTTTCCCGCCTCATGGAAATGAGTGACTTGAAAAACTTCTCACCTTTAATTATTCTTCTTGATCTTTTTTCATACTTTGTATACTTCAATAGTATCTTGATTTAATATTGTTGTGAAGTGTGTATTTGTGTGATAGAAGAAACAAACGCATAAAGGTGGTTGTGCAAAATCAATGAATAACATAAGAAACAACCTGACGAAGGCAACACCATACCCGTCCTCACGTTTTCTCGTCTTGCACCGTCGTTGCGAGCTTAGATGGTCCCGTTTTTTTGTTTTACTATATTTGTGTTTTATTGGGATATGTGTAGCCAGTGGGTGTCCCGTGGCACCATAAATACGAGGAAGGGATGCTTTTGGTGTTGTGGTGAATTTTGATGTTATTGGAAAAAGTGATGAGTTGACACTAATTTTTCTCACGACACTATTCGTTAGCTCAACTGCACCTATGCTCTTAAGACAATTTACAAAAAAAAATTACCATCATTTCCTAAATAATCGGAATATTATAAAAACTTATGTTGAAAATTAACTTTACTAAAAAATAATCACAACTCAATGCTTATTTATCAAACAATTGCTAAAAATCAAAATGATCACCGCTCATTTGCTAAACGACTACTTAAAATACTCAATGCTCACTGCTCAAACATACCCATTATGTAAATAAAGAAAATCTTTGGAGTGATAAATAAAACCACACGTTTAGGAACGTTTTATAACTATATACTGTAGCGTTTTACAATATAGGAAATTACATATTCTAGTAGATTATTAAAGGGAAAGACTACATGACCTTTTTGAACAAGAATTCAATGTTTTGAAACCCGGTTCGACCCGGCCGGGTCAACCGGTTGAACCGGTTCCGGTCGAAAAAACGGGTCAAATTAAACCGGGTTTCATATTTTCGAAACCCGGTTTGACCCGCCGGGTTTAAGCTGACCCGGGTCAACCCGGTTCTCGAGACCCGGTTTGACCCGGCCGGGTTTTCGTTTTTTCATGTTTTTTTATAAATAAAGTAAGTTTTTTATATATATTTGCAACGTAATTTTATTTGTTACATGTTATATTTTGTAGTAAATCGTTTTTAGGCTAAATATAAGGTATATTCATAATTTATATATATAATTTTTTGTATTATTGTAAATATTATTTTTTTTTATTTTTTTTTGAAAGCCGGGTTGACCCGGCGGGCCAACCGGTTGAACCGGTAACTCGGTGACCCGGTGACTCGACCGGGTCGATTAGAGACCCGGGTTTCAAAACATTGCATTTATTATATTTAATTTTAAAGACACCTTGTTGTCTCCGATAAAAAAACACACAGTTTAAGAAAAATGCATTTATTATTGTATGTAACCGCAAGTAATAGCAGACACTATTGTGCAATGTAACCAAACCGAAATGACTATTTTTGAAAACCAATGTTTTGAAAACCGGGTTTGTAATTGATCCGGTCGAGTCATCGGGTTACCGGTTTAACCACCGGGTCAACCCGGTTTTCAAAAAAAATAAAAAATAGTAATATTTGCAATGATACGAAAAATGTATATATATAAATCATGAATATACCTTATATTGAGACTAAAAACGATTTACTAACAAATATAACATGTAATGAATAAAATTACGTCGCAAATATATAAAAAAAACTTGCTTTATTTGTAAAAAACATGAAAAAACCAAACCCGGCCGGGTCTCGAGAACCGGGTTACCCCGGGTCACCTTAAACCCGGCGGGTCTAACCGGGTTTCGAAAATATAAAACCCGGTTTAATTTGACCCATTTTTTCGGCCGGAACCAGTTCAACCGGTTGACCTGGCCGGGTCGAACCGGGTTTCAAAACAATGGCCAAAACTTTTACACAACTTCTTACATCTTAAATTAGATATAAAAGTTCATGAGTTATTTATAAAAAAATGCATATTAGTTTAACTCAAGTAAGATCTAATTTAAAACTTAACTCAAACACAAAATAAGAATGAATTTAACTCTCACACGATTGGGTTCAATTAAGATAATTTAGTTATTTACATATCACCTTAACTTTACATTCTATGATACTTTTGCATTAAGTTGGTTTCAAGTTCAACATTAGTATGTTTGCTTCTAATATGGACCAATTAGAGGTGGTCAATCTCCTTAAGAAATAGATTAAGAATTAGACTTGATAAATCTCCAAGAAATCAAGAAAGAAAACTAAGAAACATTTGAGCCAATTTTGTGTTCCATTTCATCAGAAGCAAAGTACATAATTTATAATGCAAAAGGCGAATAACTAACTAACTGTGGTTGAAGAGTCTTCCCCACTTTGTTAACGCCTTAAGTTATTCCCAAGATTAAAAAACATGGCAAACACACGATTCAAGCAAACTGGAGTGGTGTCCCTGGACATTTCGGTTGGTTTGGGCTAGTGATATGGCACCAGTCTTTCCTACTTCTGGGCTCAGTCAGCTTTTGTATTTCAAGTTCGAATCAAAAACCAAATCTACTATTTCTGGGCTCAATCAGCTTCTGTATTTCTGGACATTTCCTGTTTGGTTTGATCGGTTCGGTTTTGGCAAGTTCGAATTCGGTTAGTAGTTCGGTTCAGTTGTTTTCGGTTCGGTTCGATTTCGGTTTACTCGTTTTATTTGTTTTTTCTTAGGGATTGCGGTTCAATGGTGTGCGGATGATGGGCCGATTTGATCGAAGGGATTGAGTTTAAATGGGCACAATAACTTGATTGCCAGATGCTATTACAGTCCTGGAAAAGGTTCAAGCATTGAGGCGGGACTCGGTGAATGGTTCTTGGAAGATGCAAGACTACTTAAAAAGTACTTATCAACCTACTCGGTAGTTGGTACTTATTCTGAAGTGCTTATTTTATAGTAACTAGACATATAAACAGCTTTTAAGCATTTCTATCCATTGAGGCATGCTAACGGATCATGTTCAGGAGGATGCTTGATGTTCCAAACGAAAAAGAGCATCGCCAAGATAATCAAACATATTCAGCCAAGTTGGAATTTCCATATCTATATTCCAGTTTCAAGGATGGTTTGAAAGTACTAAATGTATGTACATGAATAAGTGTACATGTACATACATAAACACACGTTCGTGTATACACGCGCGCATTACACATGCAGTCTATCAAAAACGACATGGAATCAGCAACAATACACCAAATTATCAATGGCAACGGATACATAAATTTTTAAGATTATTAAAATCCATCACCACTAACATTCTTTCAACCTCTATTCTGAGGTTTTTCTTCTTTAAATAATTACATAATAACATATGTACAATATTTGTATAATGTTTATTTATGTTTGACTGGTTCTGATTTGCAGATGGGACACAAGTTCTTCATCGATAGCCATTTTTTAATGCATCCAACATGAAAATCATGCTTGCAGCCTTTTAACATCCCGACATCATCCATGTTTGCATACTCCTCCTGCAACACCAATCAAATGTGGTTCAAAACACATAATCGGATAGCCAATAAAAAAAAAACTGTTTCAAACATATCTGCATTTAAAGAAAATTCTAAACCGCTAAGATGGAATCTCACCAAGCAGATTACACATGTTCCTTCCTCTTGTATTTGGTCAGACGAACAATATATTGATTCCCTTAAACACTTTGCTATCATATCCTCTGTCAGGCCAGTGTTCACACTGCCAATCCTTTCCCCGAGTGCAAGAAGCTCCTGTTAAACAAAATCTTAAGTAAACGGATAGCGAATGTAAGGTAAAATGATGCATAAAAAGATGCTGACCTCATAGCTCATATCATCTATATCAAGCCTCATTTCATTGATGTTGAATCCAACCCCCCCCCCATTTTTAAACTTCTAGATCCAAAGGCTGCTGAATCCATTAATCATGAGACCCTACATGACGATGAATAAAGTATCATATGCATAATCCAGGAGGCTGAAGTGGAGTTCTGGTATATAAATGGACTGTGAAATGTTAAACACTAGATTCTATGTTTATACACAAAGACATTCTTGCTTTTTTTAGTATGCAGAGTCCATACTTATTATTCAAGGTCCATATCAACTCAGATTTTCGGAGGAAAACTAATGGAAACTAGGGATGATGCATAGAAGAATTGTTAATTTAACATACAACGAAAGGACATACCTCAGTGTGCCGATCACGGAAATTTGCCATCTCAGATCGGAATCTCTCTATTGACATTCTCCCTCTTGCATTTCGATCACTTGACCGCCAGGGTATAGCAGGCCTTGGGGGCATAGATGAATAACTCTCGTTGGCAAACTGCAGACCTTCATCTGCATGCTCTAATTGCAGGCTGCTCGAGGAAGCCCTGAAAGGTGTGGCAGACCTTTGAACATAGTGACGTCGAGTTCCTCTAACTGATTGCGCTTGGATACCATGAAAATCTTGTGGGACATTATTGCTAGAAGTACTGCTTCCAACAAGGAAGGGATTTAACTCCTGGCCTGCAATTAAGAGTTGCATATTATTAGACAGTAGTCATGGCTGTTCCTCATAACACAAAGGACAATGTAAGTGAAGCCACCCATGTACTGGTTTCAGTTATACCAGCTCTCGCAAATGACAAAAATGTCCTTATAGAGTGGAAAAGACGATATATTTAACGAAGGTTCGGCAATGTTGTAGGCTAAATTGTAGTTTTTTCGAAAACGTCTCTGGCATTTAGTTTGTTATTTGCCACTTTTTCCTGGAATTGGTCTGAAATGGAAGTAATAATGTATAAAAAGGCAGCTAAATATTCATCAGTTTCATTAATTAAACGCCATCCAACGCAACTCTCTAACTACATTTATATGCCAACCCAGTATGTATATGCTTTTGTATACTTATCTGGTAAAAAATACACGCAATTATTGCAAAATGACAACATTTTTTTCAACTTTTGGCTATGGTATGTTAATTATTTTACTTTACATAATTGAAAAAGCAACACAATTTATTTTGTTTTAAAGTTTGATTTTTGCCAGGTTATATAAATGAAACCAAATACATATTTTAGTGGCATACATAGTCGCAATGGTTGAGTGGCCTTAATGAACAAAAGATAAATAGTTGGGAGACCTGCTTTTATTATTATAAATAAGGGAAAAAACTTACCATGAGCCCCACCAATGTGATTACCGTCCGAAGGATGAATTGAAAGTCCAAGTAAGAAGGACCGTGTGTTTTGAGTTCCACTCAGTCATTGACCCATGTGAAGAAACGTCCATGGGATGTCTAGTATTGTGATAATCATGTGACGAAGTATTGTGTTCAATCCTGCTTCTCACATTTCTATAATAGCTTCCATCACCATGAGCATACTTCACGTTAGGATGGTCCCACGGTGTATCAAGAAAGTCCAAATTTGGAGTATCGTCCCACGAGTCAGTAGGTGTGGAGATATTAGATGAACTTCCACCAACATTATTTGTAAATCTATCTGTATCTTCAGTTGGAACAGCAGGCCGCTTACGTTTACAATTCCATCTTCCATTACTACCCCTGACATCAAAAGATTCTTCCTCCGGAACGGGAAGCTCATTGTGGTTTGACGAAGATGCAACATTCCCGTAATTTTCAGGGACTGTGGGAGGATTTGATGGCCCCACATGGTCATGTTGATAATGTGACGTTTCGATAGTGTGAGCTAACGAATAATACTGATTTGATGCATCAGCGGGATTAGAGTTAGAAGGATTCTGTTCTCCATTTATCGACATGTTATTAGCTGTATATGAGCGAGGACTGCTTTCAATAGCATCATTATGTGCTGCATACAGTTGGAAAGACGGGTTGCATTAAATACTGTTTGGATGTCGTTGTGCTGTTTAAAGCTATAATAATACAATAATAAGTTGTTCAAGTGCTTAAATAATATTAGACTAAAAATGACCAACTGGGACATTCTTATTATTAAGTATGGTATTGAAATTTCATAACATGGAGCGGACCTACATAGGCAGTCAGTGTTCGTTGAACTACAAAATATCCCAAACAAAGATTCAATAAACAGTATGTGCAACGTTGTAAATAGTATATATGTTTATTAAAAACCTCGTATGCGCATAGGGATGCTTGGTCAAGTTCCCACCTCTGATTACATTCTCCAGTATACGACTATATAGGATGCTGAAAAATTGTCGATGACCCCATTGTTTATGGGGAAGAGAAAAGAAAATCGTTTTATTTTATCCCCAGCTGCAGTTGGCAAAAATATGATAATGTCAGAATTTATTAAGCAGAACCAAGAGGGGAACATTTTGACGTGTATATTTTTGAGAATGTTTGGGATTGCTTGTCCTGGTCATTTGTGAGTGAAACAAGCGGTTTTGAATAAGCACTATAAACGTCCTTATTCTAAACTTGGCATTTTTCAACAACGGCAATTAGCAGAAAAAAGCGGTTTTGGTAAAGCTTTTTAAAACACTCTTATTCCTATGCTTATATTAAAAAAAAACCTTAGTATCAAAGCACAATTCATGAGACGCTGTTTTAAATTACTTAAACCTTTTTCAAATAAGTTTATTAAGGGGTGTCAAGGAGCATATAATATCCATATAACTTATAAGCTTAAGCTAAAAAAAAAGGTTTAGGAAATTTTATGTTCAAAATTATATATGACAAAAAAAGCCACCCCCTTTAAGCTGTAAATTTAGAACTTTTTGAGCTCTTAGGATTAAGCTTTTACCCAAACACCCCCTAAAACAGCTTAAACGGATAAAGCCGTTTGTCTCTATCCGATCCGAACACCGAAACGTCTTTCTTATTTGCACCAAATTGAAATTACCAACTAAAGCTGCAAGCTTTACCATTTTTTTTTTAAAAAATACCCTTAACAAGCAACCCCACACCACCCCTGCAAATAATTATCCTATGGCCAGCGTATTCGGATAAAACCGGAATTGTACATTCTAGCATGCCATTATATCCCAAGAAACGCTAACTCGCGAAATCACCATAACCATAACAAAATCATATAAAAAACATAACTTTACATCTAATTACTCAAAAACATGTTTTTCAAGCTACATCCCACACATAAAAAAACATAAAATCTTAATTTCATGATTCATAAAATCATGATCACATAAATTAACAAGAAAACAATCTTAACAAAAACAAAAAAACACCAACCTTAAAAGAAACATAAATTCTAACAATTCATATATAATAAAACAAACAACAAAAAATAATGTTGTTAGGAAAATAAGAACATCAAGATTTGATGATGAAAATCTTGATGAAAAAAAGGAAAAAAAAAACGTACCTAATTATTACAGCAAAGATGAAAGGTATATTCCAATTGAATGATGAAAAGGGTGTTGTAAAAAATAAATATTGGTTGTGTGGGTTTGGGTTTGGATGCTGATGGATGGATCAATATGCCCATAAATAGAGGTTGTCTTTATTTGTGTAATATATATATGGTTTGGAATTTTGGATATGATTATGGAGTTAAACCAAACTCTAGTTTTGACTATATGTTTAGATTATTTTTTTGGGATTATACAAAGTAAATGTTTATTTTCAAGTTTCAACTACAAATCAACCATGTTACGTTTTTTTTAACGGCAATTTATTAAAACTAGTTAACGGCAATTTATTAAAAACTAGCAGTTGCTCATACTAAAGTAAAGAAACTAAGACATTTCAATCCAAGATAATCAATCAAACATTAAAATTTCATCGATTAAAACACCATAGTATATGATAACGAACTAACTGTCATCAAAAAGAGATTCAAACGGGATGGCTGCTTCAAAACAGACTTGTTTGCGAAAATTCTCAATAACCACCACATGACATAACAAGTGCCTTATTAAATCTCCTTGAGACCTACTTAGATTAACGGTTATTATTGAACCAAACAAGCCATTCTTCATATTAGTTAAGGGCTAAAAAATCCAAATCCCACCATCGAGCAACTTTAAGCATCAACTGCCGAGCCAGGTGACATGAAAAAAGGAGATGCGAGGAGGATTCAACTGTGATGCTACAAAGAGGACAAAGAATAGAGGGTATATCGACACCTCCAAAAGAAATGTTTAATCTCGTAGGTAACTTGTCCAGGCAAACTCTCCAAGCAAAAATATTGATCTTAATGGGAACAACCTTTATCTACCTAGTAGCGGCATTCGCCTTAAGTAATAAAGAATCATCTATAAAGACACGAGCCGATTTCACCAAAAATTCACCCGACGACTCAAGATTCCAAATCCAACTATCACTAATTTGAGGAAGAATAATGTGACTCAAACTATTGTCAAGGAGTCTAAGATGCTCCTCTTCAATACCTCATCTCGGGAACTCTTATCAAGGATGTGAAACAAGAGAGGTAATCCCTCAATTTAGAAGCAACAGTAACTTGCTTATCTAATTCCAACAAAAAGAGTCTTAGGTACAGGAGCTTCAAAGAAGAATCAGTAAGCCAACTATCGTCCCAAAATGAAGTATTTTCGCCATTACCTACTTTTTAACAAAAGAGAAAAGGTTAATGCCTTTAAGAGAGATGCTTTTGAACTCTCTGATGAGATCGAGCCAAGGTAAGTGTCTAGTAATGATATGAGGATTATCAAGAGCACCTTTGGGACCATAAATGCCCTTAATAAACCGAGACCATAAAGAAGGACCTTGGGAGATGAAGCGCCGTATCCATTTAAAAAGAAGAGCCCGGTTAAGAGCAAAGAAACTTGAAACACCAAGCCCTCCATTTTTCTTAGAAGCCAAAATCTTCTTCCACCCAATCAAAGCTAAACGCCTATCTGAATTTGCAACACCGTTGAAGAAATTCCGACGAATTAATTCTAATAACTTAAGAATACCCATAGGACATTTGAAAATGGACATATGATATAACGGTAAAGAGCTTAAAATCGATTTGATCAGCGTGAGGCGACCACCAATAGAGTGGGTTTTAAGTGTCCATTTGGATAGCCGAGAGGTAAGTTTAGCAATGACCTCATCCAAAGAAGTACGCCTTGACATAATACCACCCACTTTGACACCAAGAAAGTTAAAAGGCGCAGAAAATGTCAAGCAACCAATGGATTTGGCTGCTAAAATCACTTCATTATGAGGAATGCCTATACCCATGAGTTTACTTTTGTGGTGATTAATCTTGAGACACGAAGCCAAGAAAAAACACTTGAGCACGTTTACTATAGTGTTAACATTTGCCATATCTCATTTACCTACAAACATCACATCATCGGCATAGAACAAGTGAGACAAGGTCAAAGTGTCGTCAATAGGAATACACTTGTAAAGACCTGCATTCACCACATTTTTAAACGAGAAATGCAATTTTTCCATAATCAAATAAAAGAAAGGAAAGAGGATCTCCCTGCTTCAAGCCTTTATGAAATTTAAATTCAGGAGTCGGGCTTCCATTAACAAGAATAGATCCCATAGCAGTATTGATACATCCTTGGATCCATCTGCGCCATTTAACTCCAAAACCAAACTTATTCAACACATCATCTAGGTAATCCTATCTCACCGAATCAAAGGCCTTTTCAAAGTCTACCTTAAAAACCATGGCTTTAGATTTATTATGTTTACACCACGAAAGAAGCTCGTTGATAATAAAAGGGCCATCACAAATTTGTCGATTAGAGACAAAAGCCGCTTGGACATCACTAATGATAGATATCTAATAACATACAAGGTTAGTGAAAGAGAGGTGGTTTTAGAGAGAGAGTGGTTGAATGAACATTTTAGAGAGAGAAAGTAAACATGAAAGAAAATGCATTAAGTGTGTGAAACAAATAAACAACCAACACCCTCTCCAAGGCATGGAGAGGGTATTTATACATCCCTAGTGGCCGGCCTATGGTTAGCTTGTGGGCTTTCCATGGGCCTTTTGGCCCGATTAGATTACTATCATTACATTGGACTAACTACGGGCTTTGACTAACTATTATTGGAAGTGACCGATACTTTTCGTGTTTCTAACAATCTCCCCCTAAGGGAGGTCACTCTAATTTACAAAGACTTAAACCTAGCATACTATGTTTTAACTTTAGTCTTGAGCTCGTAGTCTTTAACTTCAATCATTAACTTGTGAATTGATGTAGTGATACTTGACTTTAGGCATTGACTTGTATCTTTGGCTTATCATGAATGTGATATGGAATCTTATTAAGTCATAACCAAGCCCATAATCTTAATTTCGTCCATTCTTTATAAAACTTATTCCATCTTGTGAACTTGTGGACTTTGGATCCGACATTCTAATACTTTTCTTGATTTGGTTAACTTGAAGCTTAATTATGCATCTTTCTTGAGTTCTATAACTTTAACCACTTCGTCGCTCTTAAGAAGGACGTTACGGTATCAGTGTAGCGGAATTCTTGAAAATGTACGTGAGATTTTCATTTAGGATATCTTTTTTTATAAATGTCGGTTTCGAGGTATAAGGCATGAGGATTGAAATATCGTGAGTCAGCTGGAACCAGGTACCTTCACCTCCATCTTTAAGTATCATGCATTAAAACAGTTAGCAATAAGGCAGGGGGACGAATATTGCTTTGTCATTCACCCGTGTTTGGTTGGAGTAACCTTTGAATCCGTGAGGAAGATCTCGGTAGATCAGTAGATTCAATTTTAGAAGAATCTCTTTGACATGATTTCCAGCTGAAGTATCAAATCTTTCTAACACATATGTATTAGATTCATCAAACTCAGCATGTTCTCATTACCGGAAAGTCTCAAAGCAGACAGTACGATAAGAGTGAACCAGCGAGTTACTATCTCACCGATTGAAATAAAAATTAATTTGAAAAATCAATCGACATGTCACTTGCTAAAGTGGTTTTGTGACACATCGAGAGTGTTAATCATTTTAAAAATTCATCATCAATTGTTAATTCATATACTGGAACAAGTTTGATTCTTGTAGAATCGCACCATCGTTTCTTTCCAGTTGTCACAAGTTTGATTCATATAGAATCGCACAAGTCACCTACCATGAGCTTATTTGATGTTGGCTCAAGCAGGATTTCCATCTTCACTGTGATTACTTGAGTATCACTCTGATGTTTTAGCAAAATCACAAGGATAATGCGTAGGACTCTTAGGTTATTACTTGTTTTCACAGTGTGTGAACAACAAATATATTTGAACAGTGTCCTAGTGAGATTTATGGATGATCTCTTTTTGCTCTAGACTCAATAGTGCACTTTGGTTTTAGTAATCGGAGGCTGGAGCAGACTGCCACCTTTTCAATACCAACTAACTCGGAGTGAGAAAGTTGATAGAAATGCGTGTAATCTTTGTGCGAAATGAAATAGAAATCTTTTGAGAGATTCTGAGTGGCTAGGGAGGGTTGTGCATTGCATCACTGGGTCCATGATGTCAGTCTTCAATGTCAGCAATCATTTTTGTGATTCTTGACAGCAGATGTATTGACCCGGTTTCTGCCTAAGTATAAGGAGGGCTTCTTTCTTTTCACCGTTTATCTTAACTTTTCTTTGTACTATCTTCAACCCCTTCAGCGCTTACCGATACTGATACTTCATAAACTAGTACCTTTATTGGGTTTGTTCCAGTAACTTGCTCCATCTCAATCGGCACTTTTCCCTTTATTCCTTACTTTTTACTTCCTTTTTTCCTACTAAGGACTACTACATATCTAGTTTTGGAATATCCCTGGGTAGATCCCATCCGGTTCTGGGCCTGGATCATGGGTAATGAATACCTTAACTTAAACCACTCTTATAATCCAATGCATCATTAATATAAATGGTCGGTCTTTGGTTCTCTGCCACATTTCAGCCAATCAAATAACCATTTGCTTCCCCCTCATATGTGCATCGATTAATCGAAGAGTTTAGCACAATATATGGGTTAGAGTTACACTTGAGACTCCTAAAAATAAAATTATTAGCTATATATTATTAATCTAACATCTTTTACCTTATCAAAACATCATTTATTATCTCTTGATATTTTGGATATCAATGATTCAAATATAATGTTTTCGGGGAAAAAAAAAGTGTCCAAATTATTAACAAGCCGTTATTATTAGGAACATTTTTAATGCTCCTCTCAATTATAGGGAATTATATGGTGTTTGAGTATGTAAATTTGAAATTTTTTGAATTTACTAAGAAATTCTTGAAAATTCATACTCAAACACTATACATGCCTATATTTAAGTCTACACTACACATTTATATATTCACAAGATTATGTATGAGACAAGACCTGGAAATATTCAAACCGAAAATGAAAAAGTCATTATGTCCATGTCAGCAATCTGTAGTCCGTTCGATAATCTCCATTAGAAAGTTATTTTAGCTTCTCCTTCTCAAACCAGCAATTCTTTTCTTGAGTAGATTCAAAGCAGATGTGCAAGCCGCATCAAGCAATCTTGATGAATAAAGCCCAAAAATCCGAAGTACTCAACTAATTCGAAACCGTAACACCAAAGTCAATTAAGTCCTGGCGTTTAGTCATGTCCGTATTTCCCCTTGCCACGATATAAAATTGAAACACCAACGTCAACTTAAGTCCCGGATGTCACGCAATTATTCCCTTAAGTAGTCAAAAGTGATAACACCTAACGTCTAACTAAAGTCCCAACTGTAATCATTTTCTTTCTGCAGAATTACTGACTATCTTAAGAAATCATCATTACTTATCAACTATGTGTAACTCTTTTTGTACAATATTTATACTCTCTTTAAAAAATAAGCTTAGTGATTAAACCGTTTGAGGAAGCAATTTCTTGAATCAGTAACCTATTTTCTCACGTTCGAGAATAAATCCTTCTTATAACATTCCCACCTGGTATTTAAATTGAATGCATACTAAATTAAAAGATTATCTCTTTCACTATGGGGCATGAAATTGAACACCAAAAGATAACAAGTTAAAACACTGATTTTCTCTGCGGTTATGACATTCGTCTTCCCGGAATAGCCTAAATTTAGAGAAGGCTATGGACTCTATCACGTGTACTTGATGTACGTTCTAGTGTATCTACTCCTTCCCCCTTGCTGGTTTCGATACCTCGGAATCAACAAAACCTTGTATGCAAATATACTTGAGATCGTTCTTTTGTTGTTCGATGAATTAATAAGCTTTATCTATTCCTTCGTGAGAACAACTTCAGGGCATTAAAACTATGAAAGTATTCTCCGAGCATTCCTAAGTCTTTTACAAGCTATGAGGTGTTGGCATATTGATCATTCGTAGTTTAAATGCTGAATTACATATTTTTAGTCATCAAAGTAAAAATATGTCCATAAGTTTGAAACGAAACCGGTCCTTGGTTTGGATCTGACTAGCCTGGTTAAGACTATAGATACTAGATAAATCCAAATCACTAGATGAGTAGCCAGGACTATGTATTATCAAAGTGGTTTATGTGGATATCTTAAAACAAGAGGAAAGAAGAAACGATATTTCTAATATGCTATTAAGCTTCTATGTTTATTGATCATTTCTCAAACGCTGACGTACATATAACACTTGATGCCTTAGGGTTACTCTTATTAACCACCCCAAAGAAGAACCCTAATGGCTTTTCAAAGCAAAGGATATATACATTATCCTTTTCCTAAGATATCTCCTAAGATATACTCTAAGATAATATACTATCATGTTAACATAAACAGACTTAACTATAAACAGTACTAACTCTAACCAGTACTAACTATGACCAGTACTAACTCTACCAATACTAACTTAGTACTGCCAGACTTAACTTAGTACTGCTAGTATAAACTCGATACTAACAGAACTAACTATCACTACCAGACTTAATGTCCTATTACTACCAGTACTAAGTCTGTACAATCCTATTTTCCCAACAATCCTCCCCTAACTTGATCTTCACTTGTGAACTTCAAGTTCCTTCAAAATATTCTTGATCTTTTACTTTAAACACTTTTAAGCTTCCTGAGGATGTTGTAAATAGAATTCTTCAAGTTGTTCTTGATCTGCAACACTTCAAGTCTTCTCTTTGTATCTTTGCAGCAACAAGCAATCCATTATATCAGCTACTTTGACAATTATGTACATCAAATCATAAAGTTACAGTCTATTCTCATCACTTCCAGGTGTGTTAACTCCTGTGAGAGGTGAATCATTGAAAATTTTAAATGGATTTGATGTCTCTTTACCAGTTAGCCATTAACTCTGGAGTAGTCAGTCCTTTGGCCACCAGAAAGGTGTATGTCCATGGTTAACTGAAAACCATTTCAACTCTCAGTACTTGAAACATTGGTGAGTTGAATACCATATGGTTTTTGGCAAACCATTACAGCCATAAACGGATTTGATATGCCTTTACCTGTAGCCGTTTGCTCAGGGCTAGTCAATCCTTTGGCACCTAGAAAAGGTAAATTCCATGGTGGATTGATAACCATGTCAACTCTTTGTACATGAAACTTGGTGAGTTGATAAACCATCCACTTTTTGGTAAAGTGTCAACCATCTAATATGGATTTGCAAATTGTCTTTACCATAAGCCATAATCTTATGGACTAGTTATGGTTTTTCCACAGCCTTTACCACAAGCCATAAACTTGTGGGCTAGCCAACTCTTCACTTAAACAGATATGGTGAGTTGAAAACCATACAACTTATTTGCAAGTTGTCAACCATAGAACGGATTTGAGAAGTCTTTACCAAGAGCCGTTTGCTCCTGGACTAGCCAGTCCTTATGTCAGTTAGACATGGTGAACTGATAACCATTTGTTGTGTTAGTGCATAGCACCTCCACCAAGTGTTATCCTTCTCATCTCTGTCCTAGACTTCTAACTCTTCAGACTTCACTACTTCCTAATACCAGCTTGCTTTTCCATCATTTTTAACATTTTGTAGCAATTTTCATCTGGCTTTCCTCCTTGTAGTTTCTTATCTAGCATGGCTTTGCACATCTCAGCAGATAATGGATATGTTCTTTCAATCAACATATATACATCCATGCATGGATTTAAGCTTCAGCAATGTACCCCTTCAGGTATTTAATATCTCCAACTTTTAATCTTTGCTTGTCCTAATTCACTCATAAGATTGAATCTGTGCTAGAGGTTCTCAACATAATTTTTAAACATTTCCAAAATCCATTTTCTAACTTTCCTCTGGCCCAATTCATCACATATTCTATTCATACAATCTTTATATAAATCTGTAGGTATCATCTCTAGATTTGATTTCAACATAGCACCAAAATTAATATATACTATGTCAGTACCAATACTTCCCTAACTATTTGGTATGCACCTTTTTCTCCTTGCTTAATGATCGTTATATGTGCGCTATTACTAGGTGTTTTCATAGATACAGAACAGGATTTTATTGGAGTGTATGTGCTGGTGGTTAGACCTCTTCTGCTCACCAACCTCATGAAATCTCAAGAAATCATTCTTAGCAAACACTTGTGTGGCATTCCTTTCCTTGCCCATCTGTTTCTCATCTTTACGACTTCTTTGTATTGATTCTTCTTCCTTTGCTTCATCATCTTTTCTTATTTCAGTCTTTTTGGAGTCTTTGTCTGATGTTTTCACCAAATCTTTCAAACTGGCTTTGTTTAGTGGCCTTCAAACTTATTGGAGCAAATGACTAAACCTGTTTCACAAGGCTTGTCAAAAACTTTCCTTGATTCTTCAAAACGCAATGTCTTATGCTTAGTTAATTCCATGTCACTGATACTTCAAGTAGTTCATCATATATGTCTTCAGTGTGTTTGAGTCATGGGACTTTTTTCTGTTAGCATTAGCCTCTTTGTCGCAAAGTATTGTTTTTCTTCCTTTGATTGACAAGATCAACCATTTTCTTTGCAAAGTCCTCTCCTTGTGCTTCACTTTCCTAGCATGCTCATTTGATCAACTCAGCTTTCGCTTCAAGCTTTGCTCTAATCAAATCCTTTGAGTCTTCTTTTGTATAGTGATGAGCTTCAAAATGAACTTGAGCTTTTTCTTTATTTCTGTTGCCTCATTCAATTCTTATTCTCTTGCAATCCTCATTTGTGCCAGGTGAATCAAATGTTCCTGTCTAGCCACCTCTTCTCTTTGCTCAGTATCAACATTATTGCTTCAGCAAAGGCTGCTTCTTCTTGAAAAGAATTTGTTCTTTTGACTTCTGTGTGAGTTTATTCACATGATATGGGAGCTTTTCCTTCTCTTTGTCCTTTATCTTGATCAGAAGAGGATTGCTTAGCATCATCAGCACTAAATGTTCATCGCCTAGTACTAAGTTTTTTACTCACCAGTACTAAGTTTAACCTCATGCCAGTATTAATCACCACTAGCAGTAGTATTAACTTGTTTCAAATACTTGCAGTATTAACTGTTAGCCCCTAGCACAAGATTTCTTGAATATCCAGGGCTTGAGACTTACTTTCTTTCCATTAGCTCTTTTATCTCATATGGTTATCTCTTCCCTTGTCATAGACCTTTCTTTTAAAGTAGGAACCTTGGAGAGAGTTTTGGCTTGCTTCAAGGAGTGTTTGGAACTTATGTCTTACCTTCTTGTTCCTCCCCCCTGACAGCCTTTTACTTTGTTGTTGTAGGAGAAAACCAATCCTTGTACTGAAGAATCTGTGGACTCATCTTGATTTTTCCTCCTTGAGCCTCAGGTTCTTCCTCCTCGAATCTGTCAAAAATAATTTTATCCTTTTCACAAACCCTTCCATCTTAGTCAATCTTCTTTGACTTATTTACTATGGCTTTTCACTATGGTCGCTTGGTTTGCTTGAGATCCTCTCCAAGCTGTCAATATGGATATCTAACTTAGGAATTCATGAAGTAAATCAGCCATAGGCATTTGACTTGGAGCCTGTGCTTGTGGGGGTGAGAAGTGCTGGTGGACAGGAGATGATTCCTCATAAGTATGCTCAAATGAGTAGGTTATGTGGTCACGGTATTTATTTGGTGATAGGGATAGGGTGGTGGTGTAGGTTATTTGGGGTTAGGTGGGTGTAGGTGTTGGGATTGGTGATGGTGTAGGTGTTTTGGAAGGTGGTGGTGTAGGTGTTGGGATAGGTGTGGTGTGGAGAACAGTGGTGGAGTTGATGTGGAGGGTACTGGGGGCTGTTGTTGATGATGGTTGGGATGGTAGTACAGCATCTTGAGCTTGTCTGCAGTTGGGTTAGTTAGCCACAAGTAACATAGAAGGCATAAAGCTGTCTTGGTGCCCCTCGAAAATCCCTTATCATGTTCACAAATATCTTTGTTTGGTCTGGCTATTAGCTAATTAAAGGTAGGCGTTTTGTCTTCGTATGAATATTAAAGATCATTTGCAGAAATCGTGGATACATCAAAAACTTTGTCTTGCTTTTAAATTGCCACCATTACCAACAAAAATAAGTTTTGAAAAGTCTTTAAACTCTACAAGTGGATAGTCAGACCAAAAGCACGTAGTAGCAATATTGTACCAAATTGATCCCATCCACACTTTTTGGGCTTATGCAGTGTAAAAGATGTGGTGGACTAATGTATCCTCCATTTGGGGGGGTGTGAAGTGGGAAACTTTTCCAAAAGTACAAGGGTTTTCCATCTTAGGATACCACTATTTGCCACACTATCCCTCAAAAAGTGCATCATTTGGCAACATGGTAATTCCTGTGGCATCTTCTAATTGAAGTGAATCCCTAATTGACACCTCAGAATTTGTGTACCTTATTGTATTAATGGTTGCCTTTATTTCTAGAGTCCCCTCAGCATTAGTATTAGCAGTAGCAGTCTGCCAAAACTGTCTTAGAAGGGAATCATAGATAGTTGGATTAGTGGTTAAAGCATACCTGAGGTTTGAACCTCGAAGAAAGTCCACTATCTCAGCAAACCCGGCACTCTCGTCAGGCTTGCGCAAAAACCCCACTTGATTATGTTTGTCGCAATACTTTAATTGAGTCATTGGACAATCGTATCAATGTATTTGGGTTTAGAGGTGATTGAAATTGTAGATGCTGGTAACAGAACTCTTGCTATTTTCGTGATATAAAGGATGATTTTTACTTGCAAAAGAGGTGTTAGCAATAAAAGAAAAGTATGAAAGAGAATCAAACTTTATCGATAATATAGCTTCTCAATTGTACGACTATTGCGCGTTAAAAATCTTAACGGGTAACATTTAAACAGTTGATTAGTCAGGAAAAGTCAAGTTTCCCGCAACCAGCTTAAAATAAACTACCAGTATAACAATTTCAACTACCAAGACTTAATTTTGGTCATCCGTATTAATTAGATTACAAACGAATTAATAATTTTTTTTTTTTTTTTTTTTTTTCCAACCAGAATTAAATATGTATGAAAAAATGTACAACGGTTTTTTAAAAACCATTGGCACTACTCTTTCTTCCTTGTCTATGCACTGAATTTAGTCTAACAAAGTTAAAAACATATGCATGAAATTTAATAGACAGAATTAAATTGAATCTAACTACCCCGTATTAACTCTAACTTAACTACCAGTTTTAACTACAACGAAATTACTCTACTAATACTAGTATTAACTACAGAATTAACTCTACTTAACGACCAGTGATTATAATACCAGAATTAATCTCTTAACTACCAGTATTAAGATTGAACTAATAACAGTATTAAGTGGATACTTTGATAACAGAATTAAACTAAATTGTACAATTTTCTCCACTTAAAAATAGCTATTTGTTAATCAATACCAATGCTAACCACCTAGTAATTAACCGTGGTCCATAAAAGGTTTTGGTTCAACAAGTCAGCTACATATTAAGTCTTGTGGGAATTTTATCCACACTTATGAGCTTCTTCTCATTACAATCTCTTTTGAAGTGGTGACGAATACGATGTGCTTTGTTCTGAGAATGACAAACTGGGTTCTTCACTTACCATAATTGCTGCTTTCTTGTCAATGTGGATTTTGGTATTATGAAATTGAACCATGTCAGCAATTGATTTTGAACCCACAAGATTACTTGTCCAAAATATTTTGCAGCAGCTCTTACATATTCTGCTTCAGTTGTTGAAGTGGCACAAATTGTCTGTTTCTTACATTGCATGAGATAAGTCTTTGACCAAGAAAATGTCATCCACCTGTTGTGGATTTCTGTCTAGGTTGGAACCACCATAGGCACTGTCTGAGAAAGCTTCCATGTAAAAGGGTCTGTGATTCACTAGGATACAATAATCCAAGTTTGGTTTGCCTTTGAGATTACTTGAAAAATACTTCTTGACAGACTTGAGATTGAGAAAGAAGTCTTTGTGGAGTCCTGTAAACGCGTGATAACAACACTTCTGCATACATAATATCAGGTTCTAGAAGCAGTTAAGTTCATGAGGGATACTATCATAGAATCTGTACAAGTGTACATCTAATCAAAAGCTTCTCATTCTTTGTCAAAGGCATAAAGCTTCTTGTCTACATTGGTGTTATTGCAGCTTACACATTCACAAGATCAAATTTCTGAGATTTCAGCTACTTATTGTACTGTGAGATGAAGATTCTCCTTGTTTTGCTTTGACTTGTAGACTTAAGAAAAAATGTAGATCAACCATGGAGCTCATTGAATCTGCTTTGCATCAAGGCTTCATAATCATCAAACCATGACTTGGTAGTGTCCCTATAAATGATATCATAAACATTTACTTTGAACCAAAATGATATCCTTTTTGTTCCTTCTAATGAATACAAGTCTTGTCAATTGTGCCCCTATTTTAAGCCCAATGCTTCTTAAGAATGTTGATAAACTAGCATACAAGCTCTGGGCTTGTCTATGTAGTCGATTCAAAGCTTGACCTCTTTATAAACCTTATTCTGGATGTATCTGGATCAACAATGCCAGGAGGTTGTGGGGACATTTAAACCTATTCATCTATAGGGCCATACGAAAGGCACCTTTTAACATCCATTTGGTATACTATGAACCCATAATGAGGGCAAAGGCCAAAAATAACCTGATGACTTCTATTCTTGCACAGGAGCAAAAAACCTCATCATAGTCAATACACTTCTTCGTGCTTACCCTTAGGCCACCAATCTTGCTATATTCTCACAACCACACCTTCTTTCTCTCTTTTGTTTCTGTAAGACCACTTGGTTGCCTGATCACTTTCATTCATGAGGTAGCTCTACAGATACCATACTTGTTTTGTTGGCTTTGAACTGGAACAGTTCTTCTTGCATAGCTTGAATCCCAACTGTCTCTCTGTAAGAGCTTTAGCAATCTTTTTAGGTTCTTTAGATAGAAAAGCATGAACAATCATTGTTGTTGCATCTTTGTTGATTGTCTTCTTTTTTTTTGGTTTTGGGGGCTATTTTTTTTGAATATGACTGAGAAGAGCATTTGAGCTCCTGATTTAGTTCTGCAATTTGTCATTGTTTGCCAGCTGATCTTAGAGCTCCAGTATTTGACTTTTCTGGGTGAATATTATGAATCCTTTGTGATTGGAGTAGACTGTACTTCTATTTCTGTAGGATGACTGTTGAAATCAGTTATCTAAACCCTCATCATCATATCGATTGCCTCTTCAAGATCCCTAGTCTCAGGCTTGTGATAAGATTTACTAGCTTCTGGCATATGTGAATCAATCATGTTCAAGCCTAACGGATTAACTATGTGACTACCAGTATTAACTAAAGAAGTACTGGTAGTGTTGTTTTCAGGGACTGTCCCTAAATGCTTTAGGGCAACTTCATTCAACTCTCTTCTAAAAGCTTGAATCTTAGGATTGTCTTCTAAAGAGTTAGTAGAGGAAACCTCTTTCTTTGAATTTGTGGAAGAAGTCCTTGATTCATCTTTTTCTTCAGGAATCCTAACATCTGAAGGCACAACAATAAGCTCTACTTCCTCATCTTTTTCCTCAGAAGCAATAGATGTTGGAGTACCTGCATTGTTAGTTACTTCAGAAGTACCTGCATGTGGGTTAGCTTGATTCTCCAAAGACACAGGAATATAGTTCATAGAATCAGAAAGATAGTCAATATCAAACATCCATCTATATCCTACTCCTTTGACATTGGGTTTATCTTCAAGAAATTTTAATAATGCCTGATTTTCTTCTACTCTTTGGTTATAAATTTATAAACCCTATAGGCTTTTGCAAATTTAGTGTGTAACCAACTAAGAATCCTTCATTGATTTTCCATCAAACTTTGCCAAGCACACTAAGAGTATCTTGAATGGTAACATGGACACCCAAAAGGTTTATGTAGCTAATAATTGGTTTTGTGGCCAATCAAAAGTCTAAGGGGATTTTGTTTGAGGTTATGTAACTCTTAACATATTAAAATATAGAAGCAGTACTAACTGCTTCTGGCCAAAAAGTGGTCTGGTAAGAGAGAATCTTGTAGCTTTGTTCTAGTGGTCCTCAATTAGGGTTCTGTTCATTCTTTCTAGCAACTTCATTTTGTTGTGGCGAAGTTCGAGCAGTACATATTACTCTTGTTTTATCCCTTGTTTCCACAAATTCAAGCATATCTCTATTCTTACAATTCAGTGCCATTATCTGATCTAATGATTTTACCTATGACTAAGCTGGTTTTATCAACTTTGCTAATAAAGGTCTGAAGATTCTGCACTCAGTTTCATCCTTAGAGGCCCAAATAGAATACCATAAATACTGTACAATCATCAGTAATTACAAGGAATACTTTGCATTTAATACTTTTCACTGAGTAGGACCAAACATTAGATCCATATTGCAAGGTGTGCAGAGGACAACAATGATCAACCTTTCTAACTTGGCCTTGCAAGTGGCCCTTGTGTTGTTTGCCTTTATGGCATGCAACACATAGTCGTGGTTTATTTTTGAAAACCTTGAAAGGTAGACTCTTACAAGTTTCCTTCACAAGTTTGTTTAGGTTTTTAAAAAATTGATATGATCCTAAACCTCCTATGCCATAAATTAGATTCATCAGATGTGGATTTTTGCAATCAAACAGGCAAAACCTTTTGCAGGAGGAAGGTAGAAGGTTGTTCTTTAATGTCAAAACTGTAATGTTGTAGGTGTCTAGGAACTTTGAATAAGTATCTTGTTTTTCATCAGGCATTTTAAAGTCAGATAGACACAACAAGAATTCAGTCTCAGTAAAAAGAACATTGTGCTGATTATCACAAATTGTGATTTGAGAAAAGGTTAAAGTGCACAAATTCTTTTACAAAGACACATTATCAAAATCTTAAATTACACAATTCTTATTCTAACTTTACCAGATAGTGTAGCATTTTGCTACTCCAAAGTAACAGTTCATCCATTGAATTTCTTTCAAAATCCTCTAGTTGATCCTTGTTACCTGTCATGTGCCCTGAGCATCCACTATCAAATATACCTCTATCTACCATGTTCTTCAGTGGATGTTCCTGCACATGAAAAAGAGAAATTAGTTTCTCTTAGGGACCCAGGCCTTAAGGCTTGGGTCTGCCTTGTGGACATTTGCTTCATAGTTCTAATAAAGTAGGTCACTGTTATAATGAAGTTTGGTCTTGAGTTCCTCCAATTATAACTTGTTGAAGGTATAAATAAAAAACCAAGCAAAAAATCAAAGGGGGGATTTTCCCCCCCCCAACTTCCATTTCCAGCTTTGAATTAGAATTTGTGCTGTAGATTTTGCCTAACGGGGTCTTCTTACAGGGATGGATATGGATTTTGAAAAATCCCTTCTTTGATTCATTTCGGATTCTTTTTTTCTATTTGGTCTTTTGGACCTTGAACTGTTTGAGGTCTGTTTAGTACTGGTCTGATTGGTTTTTTTTTTTTTTTTCTTTGGGGGGGGGGGTTTTAAAAAAAGTTATTTATAACCTTTAGAATTAACAGCATTAACTTTAGGGGTGACATACGGTATTATTTTTAGGACTAACAGAATTAACTTTAGGTCCTTACAGAATTAATATTTGTGACCTACCAGTATTAATATGAGGCACTACCAGATTTAAACTTTGGCTACCAGATTTAAGTTGTATGATCTTGGAAACTAATGGATTAGAATTATTAATCTGCTTGCATTGGTCCTTACTGGTTTTATCCGCCCATTTTACCAGTATTAACAACACTTTTTGAACCTCAGCTTCCAGTGCATTTTCTTTTCTTTATAGTCATAGTCTTTGATCAAATGATGAGCAATACCACAAACCAAAACATTTTTTTTCTTCTTTGTAAATAGAGTAACTTCCCCTAGTTCTCTTGTCCATCATAACTTTCCATTTTTCTGTTTAACTTTAGGTTTCTTTATTTGTGAGTGGTTGCTAGGTATGTTTTTATGTGTGTGAGACACAACTAGGTTCAACTTCTTTTGATTTTGGAGCAGACACATCTTTTTCATTATTTACTTCCAACCTTGACTTAGACATCTCATTTGGTTCACTTAAACTTTCTGATTCAGTTTCAAAAGAGTGCTCAGAGATATTTTCACAAGATCCTTCACTGTCATTGGATTGACAGGAAGAATGCTCAGAAGTACTCTCATCTGACACACTAATTTCAGGTTTTTGTGGACCCTTCTTACCATAAACATACAAAGTGTCATCAATTTCCTCTTGTGGTATAGGGGTATAATCTCCACTTAAAGGAGGTGGAACACCTTTAAACTCATTGGTCTTTGTAAATCTATCTGTATCGAATAGGCTTCCATATTGATTCATCTTGTTTTTTGAACATTTAAAAACAGAAAAGTTCATTTCTTCCTCATAACTTAGAACCTCATCATTCGATTTTATTTCATACCCTAAGCCAATTTTACTAGTTGAACTCATGCCAGAATTAATTAACCTACAAAGATTCTTGGAAGAGTCTTTCCATGAATCAACTGTTTTCTGCAGTTGTTCCTTTTCTTTGACAGCTTTCATTCCTATTCTTCTATATCTTTTAAGCTTTTCATCTTTTTCATGTATTTCATTAGCTTGAAATGCAAGCTTTTCATTTAGAGAAAGGTGCTGTTTTTGAGAAGTAAACATGTGAGCTTCTAGTTTCTTAAACAGCTTGAGTTATATGCAATACGTATTTGTGCTTCTGATCACCTAACTGATTCATTAGTTCATCTTCTCAGAAGTTAAGGGTTTATTATATGAATCAATGCAAGTTTTAGAACACAACAGTGAGGGGGGGGGGAGGGCTTACCTCATTGCTTGAGCTTGTAGCCATAAGTGCATGATTTGTCTCTTCAACTTCAGTCATGTTTATCCCCAAATTGACAATCCCATCATCCTTTGTCTGCAAAAAACCATCTGATTCTTTCTTGTTCCCAGCTTTTGTTGTGATAAGAAGGAATCTCTCTTTTTCTTTCCATCATTTGTCCCCTTTGCTGTACATTCCCTAGCAAAGTGACCAGTGTTGTGACAATTAATACTCAAGCTTCTTTTTGTCAAAGCCAACAGGAGTCTTTCCATCCACGCGAACTCTCCTTCCTGTCTTCTTATGATACTTCTTAATCCGAATAGCAATCATTGCTATTTGCCAATTGATGTCCATATCTTTTTTTCATCAATATCTACAATCTATCAATCTGTTCCAAATCTTCATGAATTAAGTCCAAATCCTCTGTTTGTTTGCAAAAAGTTGGGATTAGATTACTTCATCAGCAAACCAGCGAGAACTTACTTTTTCTGGAATATGGTGAAGAAGTAGAAGGAGTGCACGAATGTATCGTTTAGAAAATCAGACTTAACTTATTAGTGCTGCTTTTGCTTTGAGAAACACATAAAGAACATTTTGAGCACTTGAAGATGTTTTTGAAGCACCCTGAATTTCTTGCTCAAAAACTCTAAGGTTATTGTACAAATCATCAATTGATAAATTGTCAATCTCAGGATTAGTTCTCATAGTCATTGCCAGATTAGACCATGCTGAGGGCAAAGACCTAAGAAACTTATGATTTGCATCTTCTGTTGATACTTCAGCACCATGAGCTTCCAATTGAGAAAGCAACTGTTGATAAAAACGCTGTCCATATACTTTTCTAGTCCTTTAGAATTAGATATTTTAAATGCTTCAAACTGTTGTTTGAAAACAGCCTTCTGCATCTTCTTTGAATTAGCATTACCACCAAACCTAGTTTGATGGATTCACAGTTTCTCTTTAGCATCATCCAATTCCTGAAAACCTTATCACTTAGTTTAACAAGAAAAATAGAGTCATAAGGTCTGATAATGGAACTGGATATTGCAATAACAAAATAAATGATTTTGTTAAAACTATAGGTATTATTCACCAAACTTCATGTGCTTATACACCTCGGCAGAATGGGATTGCTGAAAGGAAACATAGGCATCTTCTAAATGTTGCAAGAAGCCTTATGTTTCAGGGGGAATTCCTTTGTTTTTTTAGACCGAGTGTATTTGGATTGCTACTTATTTTATTAGCATGCTTCTTTCCTCTGTTTTGAATGGAAAATCTCCTTTTTCTTTAGTATATGATAGGGAACCTAACCTTTCTCATCTAAGAAGTTTTGGTTGTCTATGCTTTGCAGCTGTCATTAAAGGGTCTGATAAGTTTTTTGAGAAGTCTGCAAAATGTGTTTTAATTGGTTATGCAAGTGGAAAAAAGGCTTACAAACTTTTTATTCTTGAAAATAGAATTGTTTTGTACTCGAGAGATGTGAAATTCTATGAAACTCTTTTTCCTTAAAAAATGGGTAATAATACTGAGTCTTTTGAGTCTTTTGAAAATGAGGTTTTAAGTTTAAACCTTTTTGATGATTTTGAGTCTGAAATAGCAGCTAAAGCTCCATCTTCAAGTCCCAATGATGATGAGGAAGGGCCATCTGGTAGAGATGGCAATGTGCATCAACCAGTGAGTGATTATAATAATCAGCCTGGACATGATGATCAACACATTGCAACTCCTATAGGTGAGGAAAACCTTTCTGATGGCAATGTTGGTACATATCTAGAGGTTCCTAGTTTTGAAAACAATTCTAAAAATCAAACAAAGGAAGTAGGTCCTGGTGTGAGAAGGTCTAATAGACCTTCTAAAATGCCTGCTATGTTAAATGAGTTTGTGCTAGATGGTAAAGTTAAGTATGGGCTGCATAGATATACTTATCATTCTTTGCTTAGTGGTGATAATTATTGTTTTGTTTCTAATCTGAATAAGTCCACTGAACCTTCCTCATTTGAGGAAGCTTCAAAGGATATTAACCGGATTAATGCTATGAATTAGGAGATGCATGCTTTAAATGAAAATGATGCATGGGTTTTATCTGATCTTCTTGATGGTAGAAAACCAATAGGATGCAAGTAGGTGTATAGGATAAAGTATAAGTCTAATGTAGAAATAGAAAGGTATAAAGCTAGACTTGTAGCTAAGGGGTTTGGTCAAAAACAGGGGATTGATTATAAAGAAACATTTAGCCATGTGGTTAAGATGGGAACTGTTAGATGTCTTTTGACCCTTGCAGTTCAAAGGAATTGGAAAGTTTTTCAAATGGACATTAATAATGCTTTTTTATATGGTGAATTAAATGAGGAAGTATATATGTTACCTCCTCCTGGGTTTTTTAAAACAAATGAGAGTAAAGTTCTGATGTGTCATTGTGCGTAGGTAATTTTTATTATCAAGTTTTACTGTTTATATTTTGCTGACTTTACCTAAAAACAATACTAACGGGCAGTGTACCCAAATCAGTTAAGGTTACGTTGTTACGTAGGGTGACGATCACTAAGCGTGAGCTGTTGTATACATAAGGCTTACATTATTTTAGTTATCTAGTTAGTCCTAATGTATTTGTATGTTATACCTAAGTTAAACACCTAAATAACGCAAAAAGGAGGGTTTTCCAGCCCTGCGAGACTTAGCACGAGTTTTTGGTTTCCCTCGATATAGATGAGGGCGATTAACACATAAGTTGATAATTTAGAAGCTCGAGAAGGGGTCAATTCTCATTGTAAGGAAATCATATTTAACCAAGTGTTTAATCTAAATAAATGCGAAGTTTTAGTTTAAAAGAGCAATGATTGTCTTATCTCGATGTTGATATTCATTCCGTAGATTTAGGTTGATACTTTTCCTAAAAACCGTAGATCTAGCAATTCTGGTCACATAATTTGTAAATCCCCATATTTTGTTACATATAGAAGGAAGTCTAATTGGGTTTTACTTCATGGGTACAGCAATCATACTCATAGAAAAACGACTTTAAAGAAGATGACGTTTTTGGAAAATATAGTTTCATTCATTCTAATCAGAGTTATTACAAACTGTGGTCCCACAATCTAACAATATCCCGTGTGGACTGCTACAGTTCAGCCAATCTTCAAGTCCCAGCCACTCCGTGCGGTAAGTTGGCTTATAATTACCTGAGATAAAAATGTTTAAAGTCTCATCAACAATCGGTTGCGTTGAAATTCATAGGTTTGGCTAAACAGTTTGAGTACAAGTCATAGTGTAAATCATAGTATAGAACACCAATTATTCTAGAAATGGTATTGTTATTATACCCCCGTATTAGTCAATGATTGCAACGAAATGCCAATTCTAATAGAACACCGTGTATTCTGCGTCTTTGTCTTGTTTGGTCTGATTGGTTTGTGCCTGGTATGTCCTTGTCTAAGCACCCCCCACATGCACTACACACCGATTATGCTAATCAAAAGTCAATTTAATGGTTGAGAGCTCTTAGATATCAACATGATTAACTTCCCAAAGTCAATTTTAACGACTTGACATGTCAATTAACGGCACTTGTATATGAATTATGACCCTAACACATTATCTGCATACAAAGTCAATTTAACGACGTCTTGGAGAGATCATAAGTGTCCTAATCAATCATATTAACATCCCAAAGTCAATTTAACGACTTTCTTGTCATTATCATCCAAAGTCAATTTAACGACTTGAAGTCAAATTTAACGACTTGTAGGATTTATAATATTAACACATTAATATCCAAAGTCAATTTAACGACTTGAAGTCAAATTTAACGACTTGTAGGATAGATAACTTAGACAGCAATTGTAATGATATGTCAGGATAGCATGTAATTTGGAAAACACTTGTATTCGTAATTTATAGCAGGTATCCCCCTCACGGGTTTATGAAAAGATTGAAATGCGAGGCTATGAATTCACTAAGTCTTTGAAAAGTAATCACATTGTTATAAGATAAACGAGTATGTAAAAGAGTTTGTAACAAGCATGTATCCCCCTCGCGGGTTTATAAAACATGTAAAATAAGTAAAGGCGAGGTTATGAACTTCACCTGATAGGTAGATGCAATAAATATTTCAGAATGAAAGCTGACGACCTTATCACAATCTTAACGGGGAATGTTGATATAGCAAAATGATAGTAAACAGCCACGTCAAGCAACCTGAGTAAATATGTCAAGTCTTAGGAAGATTGTACTTTAGAACTTTGGTTTTAAGAGTTATGAGTTTGATTAGAGAGTTTGGAATTATTGTATCACCGTTCGGGCCATCATAATTTAGAAGTCATTCAGTAAACGTTTGAGGAGCTAGGGCACTTTAAATCGTAAACCCAACAACTCAGTCAGAACGTAATACCAAGATGAAACCCCTTAATATGAAGCTCCCTAGTATTGTGGTACAATAGAGATCCGGGGCATGATTTCTAAAGGCACATTGATGATGAATGATATTATGGTTATAACATAAGCGGTTTTAAGCGTTTTAATCAATATCTGGAAATGTTAAGCACGTCAAGCGTTAATTAAAGTTATGTCTTGTAATGTTTTGAATACATTTTTATACTTTTTCAAAATGTTACATTTTAGACCATTGAGAATGAAAAGTGGCAAAATATACCCTCGGAGTTTTCACTTTTACGAGTTTGGTCCTTCTAGTTTAAAAGATGTACAAAGTAAACCTTATACTTTGGAAAGTGACATAATAGATCCCTATAGTTATAACTTTGATAAAATGGCATATTCAGCCCTTCTAGTTATTAATTTCAGAAAGTTACGATATATATACCCCTTGTATGGAATACTTTTGCAAAACAAGTCCAAAATGCCATGCAAGCTTTTTTTAAGTTTCTAAATGATATTTTCAGGTTATATCTTATTAATATAAGCTAAAATATGAAGATTTAACGTAACGAAAGTTCAGATTAATGATTTGTTAAGCTAGAAATCAAAACGGGTCAAATTAGGGTTTCAAAACGTAAACGTACGGTTTTTAAGATCAAATTCCTTCAATAATCAACAAAGTTGTTATATTAACATTAGTTAAGCATGTTAGGATGGATTATAACAACATTTAACCATTATGACATTTAGTTTTAAGAAAAATGCAAAATTAGGGTTTCGGGCGTACGGTTTTGGATCAAAATGGAAAATGAGCATGAATTGAGTTATGAAATTTTAACAAGAGTTTATGTATGATCATATTAACATTATAAAGGTGTAGGAGCAGAAGTAGAACATCCAGAACCTGGGTTTGAGCTTCAAGGAGCAAAAATGGTGGAAATGGGTCATTTCAGGCAGTATTTCCACTCGTACGCCTTGTATCTTGTTCCCGGGGCTTTAAATCTTCAAATATTTGCTTGTATGATCTTCTTAGATGATCATAGGATCATATGGAGCAGAGAATGTTTGCTCAATTGGGTTATAGAAAGATGAAGGTGGGTGCGAGTTGTAATGAGGGTTTTGTGCCTCTATTTATACTCGAATGAAGGCAAGGGGGTTAAGGTAGCTTATGATTCTGATCAAGACATGTGTGAGGGCTATATGTTGATGTGTTGAAGCTATGAAATCAGTTGTGGAGGTCTAGAGGCTAGGTTGAAGGTGTTGGACACCTTTGTTGGCTGCCGCGGCTGAAGTAGCAAAAAGGGGGGTCATGTGGCTTCATTTGAGGCCATATAAATGTTATAGCAGGTGCATAAGCTGCTTAGAAGGGTTAAGGTGCTTGTCATGGAGGTGCTTGCACATGGGTGGAGTTTAAAATGGGTTAAAATGAGCCAAATCTAGCCGCGGGTCTGTTTTGGTATCATAGGGCTTGAATTCAAGTTCTTGGCTAATATTTCAAATGGGTAGAAAATGAGTCAAAAGTTCAAACTAGGGTTCAATTAGGGGGTTTATAGATTTATTTCTTTGTACTATTGTTGTTAATATGCGTGAATGATGATGGAATGTGACTTGATATTGTTGTAATGTATAGTTATTACAACGTTATTAGTTGTAAAATAAGTTATTACAACTTATTTGAGTGTTGGTTGAGGTTTAAAATGGATAAAAACGAAGAAACGGGTCATACTGTAGTATTTAACTCTGGTTAGGGTTTTTGACTTTTGAATTAGGGTTTTAAGAGTACAAATGTATATGAAAGAGTATAAGTAGAATAATTAGGGTTTACACATTGTATATTAAGTATAGTAGCTTGTACACAAGTGGTGATGAAGAAACTAGAATGAAAATAGAGGTAAAACGGCTATTTTGGATGTCGTGCTTAATGACTTGTACATTATGTATTAAAGACTTGTACCTTTCTTTGGAGAGAATGTATATTCATATGAGATGTTATGTTACTTGTACATATGCTTTAGTAGCTTGTACATTCACTTTAGATATTAACCTTTCATGAAATTAGGGTTTAGAGGCATACGATAATGGTTTAAAGCCCGTTTTGATATAATGTTGCAAATGGTACATTATATGAGTAATGTACTTTGTAAAAATGATATTATGATATTGAATTGATATGTTATGATGTTTGCTTGACATATATGAAGATAGGATTGACATAGGTAGGTTGCGTGAGCTCGTTTACTTTAGAAATGTAAACTATGAAACGTAATGGAATGGAATGAAACGAAAAATTTATTCCCGTGAAAAGTAGTACTTAATAAAGTAGTAGATATTACATTGATGAAATACTGGAAAATTACGGGTTGTTATAGTCCCCCAACCTTACAGAAATCTCATCCCGAGATTTGATTGAGAGATAGAGTGATATTTGGAAACAGAAGTTCTTAGCTCCTACAGTTTCTAGTCTGATGGCCTACTTTGTGGCAATTCTGACACCTGACAGTACAAGGTCCTGTGTGATGCAGAGTACATTTCCTACAAAGGGGATGAGGTCCATTATATCCATGGTTTCCATTAGCCTTGAAGGTTTCCTGGCTTCCATTTTGCTGCTGATGGTGATCATTGTTGCGGCTGTTATTGTTACGGTTATCAGGGTAGTTGTTGTTGTTGTGATTGTTGGAGTGGTTATTGTTGTTGCGATCATTAGGGTAATTGTTGTTGTTATGATTATTGGAATAGTTGTTGTTAGAATTATTGGGATAGTTGTTGCTGTTGGTGGTGTTCCTTTTATCATCAAACTTTCGTTTGTGATCATTGGTTTCTTGCACAGAATTACGCTTAATTATTTGGTCCATTAGTCTGTGAGCTATGTTGGTGGCTTCTTCTAGAGTCTGAGGTTTTGAAGCGATAACGTTTCCTTCAATGATTTGGGGCACTCCCCCGATGAATGCTTCCATAAGTTTCTCGGTGTTTGGTACCATGTTTGGGCATAAAACAGCTAATTCTTGGAATATTCTAATGTAAGTCTTGAGATCACTTCCATTTATAGTTAGACCATAAAATTCATCTTCCATTTTCTTGATCTCAGTTCGAGGACAATACTTGTTTGTCAAGAGTCTCTTCAATTCCAGCTCCAGCCGAGTCCTATTGGCTTGTTTCTATTATCGATTGGTGGCGTGATGCATTCCACCAAGATAAGAGCATCATCGATCAAGGTTTCCAGTAGAATATGTCACTCCTGTTTTTCTCGACACAATGCTACGAGAAAATACCTGATTCATTCGTTCAAGAACCAGCGAATGAGTCCATAGCCCTTCTGTCCATTGAAATAGAAAGGTTATGACATCTTATGAATGCTTTGTAGTTTCCTCTATTGCCTATAGGAAAGTTCTCTTGTCCAGTGTTTCCTAAGGGATTGTCGGCATTTGCCATGGCAGCAGCTTGTGCTTCCAGGGCGGCAGTAACACCATCAGTAATCAGTTGCCGGATGGCAGCCTCAGTCATATTGGTTGCTGTAGCAGAGGTTGATGTCTCTTAGGGAGGCATCTATATGCAAGATAACACAGAATAAGAATCTACAAGTGAAGGTATGAAGACCATAAAAAGACTTGTGATCATTCTTTGATATTGCAGAATATAATTGGAAAATTTTGAATTCAAGACTTCGAGAGATAGATACAGAAATAATAGAATGAGTGATCCAATAGGAGGCTTAGATACAAAGGTTTGAGAAAATCGAATGGTAAGAGAATAAAAGATATCGTACTTCAGGATATAAGATAGATAATCTCGACACACATAATTGGTATTAATGAAAATTACGAGGTATAACGAAAATCACCACAGTATTAGATCATAAATAACTATGTCTATGTAAAAGACAGGTGTCCTTATTTATACCCTACATCTAGTTGTTAGATTTTCTAGAACACTGTAAACGTCACAAATTCTAAGATGGGTGGTTCTCCCTTGAGTACTTGGATCTTGGGTCAGAAGAACACTTAGATGACGAACTGTATATAATCATGGAAGGATATCCGAGATGAACATTTTTAAGGCAGGGCATTTTGACTCAATAAGGTTCCTCAGGGTCGGGTCATTTTCCCAGTGGTTTCATATCGTGATAACTTATCAAGGGATAGTCTGATGGTGGTGTAGTTGACCTAAACGGTGATGAAGATCCTACTGATGGAGATATAGGTGTTTAAGTGTCTTTAGGTGATGAAATTTTCTCGGAAGGAAAGGAATAATCGAGAAACAAACATGATGATAGTGATAAACTGGAGATGGTGGTAAAAAAGCTGATTTTTAAATTTTTTCTTTTTTTGTAGAGCAATAAAACGTTGGGGTGGTGAAATACATCATTAATATCAGAATCAAAAGGGGATGAAGTAGAGTGAGGGGACAAGACATGACTGTTAACAACCCATTAGTAGATTAACAAAGTTTACTTAATAATAAGTATAATAGTTATTATATTTTACATACTATTTTGAAAAAAAAGAGTGGCATCTTCACAATTAAGGGTATGTAATGGCATGAGGACATTGATGGGCAAAAGAAAATTAGTTATAGTTAAGGTTTTTACCTGTTCTCTATAACCGTGAGCTCTGATACCACTCTGTAACACCCCTATTTGGTAATATAGCAGCGGAAGCTAATCTGGGGTATTACTTCATGAATCACAGACACAATCAAAGTAAAACGACCAAAATAACGTTTTAATAAAGATACGTATTATTTTTACCATTCATTTAAAATCAGAGTTTTACAAAGGCAGGTCCCAAAATCTAGTTACATAAAATGTGAATGATAACAAGTTTTAGCCATCTTCAAGTCCATGCCACTCCATGCCATAAGTTGCTCAATTACCTGAGATAAACATGCTAAAAAGGGTCAACACAAAGGTTGAGTGAAATTCATAGGTTTATGGTAATTAGTTTGAATACAAATTATAGTGTGCACAATTATTATGGAAAACAGTATTATTATGGAAAACATCATTATCATGGAGAACAACATTATTATGGGGAACAGTTGAATATTATATGGTTGAATGCAAGTTATTATAATGGTAATAATTGCAACGAATACAATTATCATGGAAAATCAGGGTAACATTATTATTGCATCTAAGCTCATGACATCAATACATTAACAAGGAAGATCACCGTAGTGATATTGGTTAGGGACAGATGTCCCCATGGAAAAGGTAACTTGCCAAGGTTACATATTAGGACAAATATAATGCATTTGCTTACGCCCCCTGCATGGGTATACAAACGGGAGCCGTCACCACCGCAAGCACAAAATAAGATCATTCACAATATTCGCGTTAACCGTAATGCACTGTAATTAATGATCATGATAAGGAAATAATGTACTGGAACTACCTTAGAGTAATAATCTATATGGATGGCATATAGTTGTAAAAACACTTGTATTCATGGTTTATAGCAGGTATCACAGGTTTATAAAGTATTCAAAAGATTGACATGTAAGGTTATGAAGTCATTAAGTCTTTGAAAAGTAATCACATTGTTATAAAATAAGTATGTAAAAGAGTTTGTAAATAAGCATGTATCCCCCTCGCGGGTTTATAAAACATGTAAATAAGTAAAGCGAGGTTATGAATCTCACCTTAACAGGGAAATCTAATTAACAGCCTATTACTTAACAAGACTAATTACGACTAATAAGACCGATAACATTATTGTTCGACTTATATAAAATTAAGGCTAACATAGCAAAATGATAGTAAACAGCCACGTCAAGCAACCTGAGTAAATATGTCAAGTCTTAGGAAGATTGTACTCTATAATCTTGGTTTAGAGAGTTAGGAGTTTGATTGGAATGTTTGGAATTATTGTATCACCGTTCGGGCCATCATAATTCAAAGGTCATTCAGTAAACATTTGAGGAGCTAGGGCACTTTAAATCGTAAACCCAACAACTCAGTCAGAACGTAATACCAAGATGAAACTCCTTAATATGAAGCTCCCTAGTATTGTGGTACAATAGAGATCTGGGGCATGATTTCTAAAGGCATATTGATGATGAATGATATTATAGTTATACCATAAGCAGTTTTAAGCGTTTTAATCAATATCTGGAAATGTTAAGCATGTCAAGCGTTAATTAAAGTTATGTCTTGTAATGTTTTGAATACATTTTTATACTTTTTCAAAATGTTACATTTTAGACCCTTGAGAATGAAAAGTGGCAAAATATACCCTCGGAGTTTGCACTTTTACGAGTTTGGTCCTTCAAGTTTAAAAGATATACAAAGTAAACCTTGCAATTTAAAAAGTGACATAAAAGACCCTTGTAGTTATAACTTTGATAAAATGACATTTTTAGTCCTTTTAGTTATAAGTTTCCGAAAGTTACGATATATACCCCATGCATGGATAATATTTACAAAACATGTCCAAATTGCCATGCAAGCTTATTTTAACATTTAAATAGATATTTATAAGTTATAATAAACTAAAATATGTATATTTAACGCAACACAAGTTTAAAATAACGATTCGTTAAGCTAGGAAGCAAAATGGGTCATATTAGGGTTTTAAAATGAAAATGCGCGGGTTTTAAGTTCAAATTCTTTCATGACTTATCAAAGCACTTATTTTAATGTTAGTTAAGCTTATTGGGATAGATTATAACAATAGTTTACAAGTTTAGCTTATAGATTAAGCAAAACCATGAAATTAGGGTATTACGATTTTAGCATGATCATATGAACAATATGATGGTATGAATATAGAATATAAGCTTAGAGAACCTGGTTTGAGCTTATAGCTTAGAAACGGGTCGAAATCGGGACTTTTAGCTTCGTACGCCTAGAATAACGACTCTGGGGCTTCGTTTCTTGGTTTCTTTTGCTTCCTTTCTGAACTTGAGCCTTCTTAAGACCTCTTAGGATCTCTTAGAGCAAAGGATTGCTGCTATGTAAGGGTTATAGAGGAGGAAGTGGGGGATGGTTTGAAATGAAGTGTTTAGGCTCCTATTTATAGTCGAATGACCCTTAAGGGCTAAGGTTTGCTTGTGATCTGATATGGGACATGTGTATAAGCTAGGTAGGGATGTGGAGAAGCTATAGGATGTGTTGTATAAGCTAGAAACTAGCTATGGTGAGTTGTTTTGATCATGGTATGCCGCGGCTAAGGATAGAAGAAACAAGAGACCATGTGAAGCTTTTTAATCAAAAATAATGAAGATATTTGATGAGAGGTGCTTGTAAGCTGCTTAGGGATGAAGTAGCATGGTCATCAAGGTGCTTGATTGCAAGAAAAACTTTCAAAATGGGTCAAAATGCAAAGGTTATGAGTTTCGGGTACATTAGGGCTCAATTAGGGTTTTCAAGCTTGTAATTCATGTACATTTGATTAAGAATGATAGGTTACTGATCCCAAGACTTATATTAAGGATTATAATCAAAAGTTGATAGGTGGTTTGGGTTAAAATGGGTAGAAAATGAGTTAACAAGGTCGCGGGTCATTTTAGGGCACGTATAGGTTCATTAGGGTTTTCAAGGCTTATAACTTTTGTACATTGCTAGGAAAATGATAGATGATGGATTGTAAACTCATTTTATGAGTTTACAATGGCACTTGATTATGTGTTGGTGGTTTAAATGGTTAAAAACGAGTAAACGGGTCAAATGCTCCATTTTGGTACGTTTAGGGTTTTTTGGATTTATTTTGCATATAATTGGAATGAAATGATGAAATGATGATTGTATATGATTATTAATGTTGTAAATTAAGTTATTACAACTTATTTTATTATTGGTTTGGGGTTATGATGGATAAAAACCAAGAAACGAGTCATGGTTTAGAAACTAGCTCGGTTTTTGGGTTTAGGGTTTTGAATTAGGGTTTTGAGTGTAAAAATATGTATGAGAGTTTATGAATAGAATAAATAAGGTTTAAACATTGTAAATTGAGTGTAGTAGCTTGTACAAAAGTGGTGGTGAAGAAATTAGAATGAAAACGGAGGTAAAACGGCTATTTTGGAGATCATGCTTACTGACTTGTATATTGTGCTTTATAAGACTTGTACTTGACTTGGAGGGAGTTTATATTTCAAATGAGATGTTATATTACTTGTACATATGCTTTAGTAGCTTGCACATTCACTTTAGATGTTAATCTTTCATGGAATTAGGGTTTTAGAGATATACGATAACGGTTTAAAGCCCGTTTTGATATAACGTTGCGAATGGTACATTATAGGAATAATGTACTTGGCAAAAAGGATATAATGATATTGACTTGACATGTTATGATGTTTGCTTGACATATATGAAGACAGGATCGCCATAAATAGGTTGCGTGAGCTCGTCTACTTTAGTTATGCAAGTTACATTGCATACTGAAATATTGGCAATGCAATAAAGCGAAAAATTTCCCCGTACAATTGTGATCATAGTAAAATAGGTTGATTTTGCTTCTGATGAAAATTCTGGGTTGTTATAATGGCATTGATCTAGATATCAAGTTTTATATAGTTTTCATAGCAAATATAGTTAGTATTCATAGTTTCAAGGTTATTCTGTAACTTTAATTGTGTTTAATATATTGAAAGTTTAGCAAGATCTTGTTTTACTATTTCATTGTTCTTCTTACTATTACAAGCTAGATTCCGCATAGTTTGTAGTATTCACAATCTTAGTTTCTACTATAGTTGTTTTGGATCTATCCAACACAACTAAACTTTAACAAGCTAAGTAAGATATGTTAAAAAGGGATCAACAATAAGCCTTTCTTCCTAATACCTCTACCTATAACCTTACCGTCCTTAGTGATTTTACTATCATGTTTAGAGAATGTTACTCTACATTTATTATCACATATTTGACCTACACGTAACAAGTTAAATCTTAAGTTCTCTACATGTTCTACATTATCTACCGTGAAGATTGCTAACAAAAATGACGTTACTTCCATTGTATGCCTTGTAGGTTAAAAAGAGCTTTCGGTTTCCCATCATGTGTTTAGAGCATCCGCTATCTATTATCCACTCATCGGGTTCCAAATCAACTCCAAGGTATATCTATTTATATAAGATAATAATTCAAACATTTGGTCCCCAATATCTCATGGGTCTAAAGTTGTTAGTGCCAAACATCCCTTGAATTTGTTGCATTTGATTAGGATGTAGAAATAGAGGACACATTCTCCATGGAATGTAACTTTGAGGTTGGAACCAAGTTACAGGATATCCATGAGGTTTTTTTTGTCGACCAACATTTCTTCTTGGTTGTGGTGTCTTAGAACAAGGATAAGAATTGTTGACTCTCCTAGGAGGTGGAGTTTTTAACCTAAAGTTTGATTTAGAAAATCCAACTTCAGGTTTTAACGATGGTTTATAAAAAAATTAACTTCATTATCACTAGCAACGAGAATTTTTACATTGTTTACCATTATATGTTTTGGTCTAGGACCCAAAATGGATTTTTGAAAAGATACAGATTTTTCGACATCTAGTGAACAGACAGGCGGTCCCTCAATTGCTTTAGGGGCCGTATATGCTTTATGAGGGCCGTTCACATTGCTTTAGGGGCCTCCACCAGAGGACGTCTTATTCTGAGGTTTTACAAATTTCATTTCCATAGTCCCGCTAGATGATGCTTCAAATGAGTTAAACCCTAGACCCGATTTATCTCCAGAGGGTTTTTGATTACTCAACATGTCATTTAAAGAATGTGTACTCTTTTCAAATCGAGTTAGCTTAAAAGTTTCCTCTTTGAGTTTTTCGTTGTCGATTTTAAGTATTTGACACTTTGTACATTCGAGATCAACTTCCTTGTTTTTCTCAAGTTTAGACAACTTTTCTTTTAATTCACTAAGCTCTTTTTCTAATTTATTTCTAACATTTTTTAAATTTTGGTTTTTAGTGATTATTTTTAGACTCATCTGGCATAATCTATCATACTCACTATCTAAGGTAAAGTCATCTATTGATGAATTTTCATCACTAAAGTAGGAGGATTCGGAACATACCTCACTAGATGCTTGAGCCATGAGACATGTTTCATCTTTGGCCTTTTCATCATCTTCCTCACCGCTATCACTCTAAGAGCCTCTGACGAATGCTCTTTGGTTCTTATCTTTTGATGGTTTCGAACATTCTCCAATAAGATGATTTGGATCACCGCATCTAAAATATTTCCTATCATTTTTGCCGTTCTTGTCATCTCACCTTCTTTGGAACATCTTTTTATCATTCTGTAGTTGTCTTATGAATCTTCCTCTTCTCTTGAAGAACTTCTTAAAGTCTCTAACCTCCATGGCGTACTCTTCGTCTTTACTTCCGGAAGTCGAACATTCTTCATCACTAGATTCCTTCTTAGCCTTTAAAGCAAGAGATCTCCTTTCTCCTTTAGCTTTGACTATTTCGAAATCTTTCTTGATGATCATCTCGTGAACCATAAGGTTCCGGATGAGTTCATCAAGAGATAGTGATGTCAAGTCTTTTGACTCTTCAATCGTCGTGACCTTTGCTCTTCATTTAGGATGTAGAGCTCTAAGAAATATCCTAACATAATTCTTGCTAGAGCAACCTTCATCAAGAGCTTTTAGACTAGTAATAATGGTATTAAATCTAGCAAAAGCATTATCTATAAATTCGTCTTCGGAAATGACGAATTGTTCATATTGTTGTACCAAAAGGTCAATCTTGTTATCTTTGACTTGGCTATTACCTTGATTGGTGATTAACAAAGATTTCCAAATTTCTTTTGCCGTGCTACGCATGAAAATTCTTTTATATTCTTTTCTAGGCAAAGCATTGTAAATAACCATTTAGCTTTGTTATTTTTCGCAAGTCTTTTCTTAAGTTCATCACTTTGTTTTTCAAAAGAGGCAACCTCATCTAGTTTGGTTTCAGGATTATTTTTAATGGGTTGAAAATCATCGTTGGTAATAACATCTTTTGATTTTACATACTTTTCGAATCTATTTTTCTAATAGATAAAACTATCGCTTTCGAAAAGTGATGGTCTTTGCATAGATTGCCCTTCTAGATATTTGTCAAAATCCATAGATCGATCCAAGCTTTAAAATACAGTATATTCTAAAAATCTTGAGTGACCTCGACTTCTAATACCAATTGTGGAAACTAGAAGGGGGGTTGAATAGTTTACTGGTTAATTAGCATTTTAAAAGTTTGCTTCAAAAATTAATTAGATTTGATTTGTATGCTTCAATCAATCAACAATCTGAAACAACAATATATCTATCTACTCACAATCACAATATAAACGATGAAAGATATACAAAACACAATAAAAGAGATAAGGGAAAGAACGATCAAACCACAACACCAAGATTTATAGTGGTTCGACAACAAAACTCTTCTTCGCCCTACTCCACTCCCCGAGTATCCGACTCGAGATTTCACTATGTCGACAAGCTCCCTTTAGACGGAGAAAACCGTTTACATGTCGCTTACGTTGTTTTTCGATACTAAGCTAAATGTCGAGTCCTAATCTTAGCTAGAACCAATCTACCACTTCACCAATGTATTTTAAGGACTAAAATACTAACCAACACAAAATCAACTCAATTGGATTTATACACTATCCGATTTTGCTCACAAACACATGATCAAGAAAATAGAGGTTTGGATCTTAGAAGAAGATAGAATAAATCACTAATCTATAACACTTCGTTTCTTAGGGAATATGAGCGTTCTTCTCTTGCACTTGATAGAGGAATAAAGAAGGTAGAAGATGAGATTGGATCACTTGAAACAAGATTAAACTATGTTAGTGATCAAGAGATTTAGAGAGAGAAATAAGGTTTTTAGAGAGAGAGAGAGATCTGAAAAATTCATGCTAAGAGGTCTAAAAATTTGTAAGGAATAATGCAGTATTTATAGCCAGCAAATGGCAACGTCTCCTGGCGGCGGTCCTAGCGGTCCCAGATATATCTGGGTCCGTCATGCCTATCAGGGGGCCGCCCCTAGGTAGACGCTCCCATTTTTGTCTTTTAGTAAGGAAGGTTGAAACTGGTATAGAACCTTCTGTTTGGGGGGGGGACCCAGTTTCAAATTTTTATGATTAAATAAAACATTTCTTTTATATTAAAAAAATATTTTGTACATTTTTATTTTTGTAAAAATACTTTTGTAGAAATATAATGGTTAAGAAAACATGTTTTCTTGATCACTAATCATGTTTAATGATTTGTTTATTCATACCTTAAGTGATTTACGTCGAAATGGAAATTTACGATTAATAACACGTAAACGTTTATTTTTATCGTAGACGTTTTTATATTTTATCATCTTCTAAACGTAGAGCAGTCAAAAAATATAAATAACATTTTTAGGCATTATTTGTATTAAGACTTTCATCCACTGATCTTGTCAACTCGTCTTCGTTGAAAATTAGATACTTTTCAGCGACATGGAGGGTTTTGATGTTGTATATTGTTAAATGTCTGAGAGGTATGTGGGGGTCTAATGATCAGCTGAATATCAACCAATAGATGATAGCATATAGCCTATGTTGGGGTTTGGATTTCAACATTGGTAATCTTTTGTTCTTTGATCTTATTGTCAAACTGACAACTGGCAAGAAGGTAAGAGATCCAAATATTTGCTATACTAGATATTTGTATCTCATCATTAAACATTTGCTTGGTGATGCCTACAAAACTGATAATCTCAAAACTATGAAACCTCGCCAAATTACTGCCTTATCTTTCAAACCTTCAACTGCATCAGAGGTTCCTTTAACCTCCTACATGCTTCAAGTGGCAAAAAAATTCTGATCAACCTAAAAAGTCTTTGATCCTTCCCTTTAGGGAAGTAAATGCTGAAGACACTATTGACAAGTCATTGTCCAGGACCATTGTGCATCCTATCTCTCAGTCCAAAGCAAAAAACTGACAAGAGGCCAAAGAAAAAGAAAATCCTATCTTACTCTGATCCTAAGGTTTCAAAAGATGTCAAGGTACCATCTCTAAAGAAACCAGTCGCTGAGACTCAGCATGCTGAGGAAACAGTGGCCACCGCTGACAACACCCATAGTACAGATGCCTCCGTGTCGGTAGAGGAACTAGGAAACCAGCTGATGTGTCATTGTGTGTAGGTATATTTTATGTATCAAGTTTTACTATTTATATTTTGCTGACTTTACCTAAAACAACACGGCGGGCAGTGTGATCAATTGTAGCTTCGTTGGTAAGTAGGGTGTCGATCACTAAGAGCGAGAACTTAATTCTTACGTCTATCGGTATTTTAGTTATCTAAGTTATTCTATTCTATGTTAAACCTATGCTAAACCTAATTCTAACGGATAAAAGGGGGGTGATATCATCAAATAACGTCATACTTTACTATCATTTATCCCACATATTTTACCCACTTTTATATAATTATTGCAAGATATTGGTACTTAATTGCTTAAAGTTTATTATTGCAGTAATTATGGAGTCACTTGTGAAGAAGAAGCAAGAAGGCGCAATTCTAGAGCTTAAAATGAATACATTTAAGAATACTATTTCCTGGCATCCCTATACGCCGTAACTAAACAATGAAGATATGGCCGTAGTCAAGCGCCAACTCTGCACAAGAAAAGCGAAAAAGTCATCCCGATCCGGCGTATCCACTACAACCAATACGCCGTATGCACAGCTGTTCATCAGTCAAAGATACGCATTTAATATGATTGATGATAATTATCTTAATTGATTTGATTTTATCGTGGACTCCAAGGAAATTAACCTCTATACACCGTATCCACTTATCCCCATACGGCGTATCCAGGCGTATTTCAGACACTATAAATACAAGACTCAAAAACGAGTTTTAGTGTGCAATATCACATTCTCTGTATAGTATACAACTAAAGTCGAATTTCTCAAGCCAAGAAGAGCAGCCAAGGTCGAGCACTACTCCTAATTCCATAGAACACATCGTGTAATTCTTACTTTCTTAATCATTTGATTTTTAATTGTTTGATCACGTTTGTAATAATTACAATGATTATGGGCTAATACCCTCGGGTATTAGCCATGTTAATAAAGATTATAATGTTTGGTTTGTTTTAATTCGGCTTTTCTTAATTTATCATTATTGTTTAATTATGTTTATCGCCTTATACTTGTTTATGTGCTTGTACATGCGACCTATCATTCAACTGGGTCTAGGGAGACCTAACCAGTAACCTAGATGTCGGAATGGCTCTCCATGTTGTGTTTTATATACCCAAACCAATAGGATCACAAATGACACCTTATCATTACCCTTTGATTATGAGCTTAGTTGACCGGCAGGTGACCCGATAATTGTTCAACCAATACTGTTCATTTATTAATTGGTATTGATTTTGGTGATGGACTACTGGTGTATAATACAACATCAAGCAATAAGTGGGTAAAGTCCTGATGGGCTAAGGTATTAACAGGGTCACCACTACTTTAATTCCCTATGGTAGATTATAATTAAACTATAGGATGCTTTATGTGGATGCGTTAATCGTGGCAGGATTGTTCGTGTCTATGTCTTAGGAAGAAGTATCGCCTAAGTCTTAAGAATGATATGCCACCTCAAGATAAGCAGCCATTGTACTAATTAATCAAACTAGCATTTAATTAGATTTAACATGGTTAATACAGTTTTCTATTATTTGGCTCACTTCGCTCTTTTGTCTTGTGTTTATTTGCTTTAGTGTGTATTATGCTTAGAATTTCTATTTGTCACCATAAACCTGTGCCAGTCTCTCAGGCTGAAAACCTCCCTTTTACCCCTAGTAAATATGTATAGCATAGGTTTAACCAGTAATTAGACTAATCTAGATAGAATAAAATACTAATAGAATAATAGGTTAACTCTCACTCTTAGTATTTGTTACGAATAAGAAAATGATGATCATTAATGCAATCAAAGAGAGATCTCAATGATCGTCCCTTGGGGGAAGATTGTTAGGAATGATAAAAGTGACGATCTTATTGAGATAAAAGTCTTATAATAAATAAAGAAATAATATTATGTAATAGGTTAGGTGATAGGCTCGTGACTTAAATAAAATCACGAGACCCGACAAATAGCAAAAAGCTAAGAGACAAGAGCTAGTAGCTCTTCCTTGTAATTGGGTATAAATACCCCTAGTATGTGCTTAATTACACATACCATTTTCCATTAAAAACGTACTTAAATGACCAAAAACGTACCAAAAATACATTGTATTTGTATGTTTTCACTTATATTGTGCAAGTTACGGATAATCAAGAAAATGACAAAATCAAAGCCAAAACAACAAAGAACGAGCACGGGAATGGAAAGAGCGTGAAGAGAAGTCAAATCAGAGCCAAAAGTCAAAGTCAAAAGTCAACCCCGCCAAAAGTCAAAGCCAAGAAGACATCAAGTCAAAGAAAATACAACTTTAGGGACCATAATTGCCAAACCCTAAAGTTGTAAAACTACAAAGACTAAAGTTGCAATTAGGGATAATATAACTTTAGGGGCCAAACCTGCCAAACCCCTAAAGTTATATAACAAAAGGACCATTTTTGCAAAACACATATACAACTTGAGGGGCAGAACTGCCAAACCCCTAAAATTATAACACCACAAGGACTTAGCATGAAAAAACCTATACACTTTGAGGGACTACTTTTTCCAACTCCCCAAACTTCAAATGATGAATAGCCCTTAACCCCCCTTTTTCCTGCCATTACTGTTCACCTTCCCCAAAAACACCTCACCCTGCTACTCCAGTCCAAAAACCTCATCCCCACATATCATAACTTCACCATCTATCACTACCCCACTTCACATGGGCAATTGCCATGTTGGTAATCCCAAACATCCCTATTCAACAAGGAAAATGACAACAAGATCAATGGATGAGATCAAGACCTTGGGCTCAAAGAAAAATCAATGGCTTAGATTGATTGTGAACTTGACTCACACAACAAACACACTCTTATTCTGCCTCACAAAGAAAGCATACTTGAAGAAGTTGAAGACCTAGTTACTTAGTATAAATATGGACATTTGTAAGCCCTTAGAGGCATATAGTTTTTAGTAAGTTAGTTTTTAAAAGTCTTTTAGTTTTTAAGCATTTTAAATTTCTGTCTTTTAAATTTCAAGAATTGTAATCTCTTTTAAGTTAATGAAAAATTTGAGTTTTCTTTAAAATTCTATCATTTATCTTACTTGCCTTTAAACACTGTTTTATCAGCCTTTGTATAAGTTTTTGAGTCATTAAAAAAACCTAATATAATGTCTTAAAAATCTAAAAAAATCACAAAAGGGAAACTGTAAAAGAATCATGGAGCAGGGTAAATTCTGGATGGCCTTGGGTTAGAGTCTCTTGGGAGACACATATGTTGTTTAAGGACTGGTTGGAGTCCTTAAACTCATTCCCAAAAGCTTTGGACTCTTGTAAGTTTCTTTTTCAAATTTTAGCTTAAGTACTATAGTTGTGCTTATTTTCTACTTATTTAGCTTATTTCTTGCTTATTTATGTCATTGAATGCTTATCTATGCCTGTTTGTAGTTTAGATGTCACTAGTTTAAATTATTCTCATAATCTGTCTTATTACCTTAAAGAAATGCATAATCTTTAATCTTGTTGTTTTTGCTTATTTAAGTCTTAAAAGTTGCTTATTGGGTTTGTTATAAGTCATTTATAATCTGGTCTTTAGGTTTTGTTCATAGAAAATCAAGTAGTCAAGTAAAAAAGGCTGAAATCATTCTTAAAGGGGTGTTTGGGATAAATGTCAAAATGGGTCAATCTGGTGTGAAAAACCATATGGGTCTTTTGACTACCTTTAACCAGCATTTTTAAGAGATCTTAATCGATTTTTTACAAGTTTTAATTGTCTTAAAGTTGTTTTTAGCTTTTTTCTATTTGGCCTTTAAATCTGTTGGTAAAAATCAGTTGGCACCTAGCTTATTTGATTTGGTTTTCAAAACAGGCTTTCAAGTGTTGTTTGTGTCTCCTTTTTATGTCCCAATGCAGTAGTAAAAAGTCTTTTAGGGTCACTTTTGTTTTGGTCACATCTGTCAAGTTTTCTTGGTTAAGTATTTTTGTACCAAACTGCCTTTTACATCCTCATTTATCAGATGCTTTAAATGGTTCTTAGTTTTGGAAAATCTGAGCATAAGCTCCTTTTGAGTCACACTTTATCTGTTTTAACTTGGTGTTGAGTTTTGAGCTTATTTTGTAGCTTATTTGTAAGCCTGCTTATGACCCATGTCTTTTAAGTGAAAACCAAAAATAAATCAATCTTTGTGAACTGCACTTTTCTATCAGCTTTGTAATTGCTTATTTTTTTCAAACCCTCTTTCCTTTGCTGTTTCAGATAGTACTTAAGCCCTTCTTGAAGCCCATATAAGCCTTATTCCCATAAGGATCCATCTTGGTGCTTATTTTTAAACCCAAAAGTGGACCCTTAGGGTGTGTGACTACCTATTTTTGCCAGTTTTGCTTATTGCATTTTCTTGCTTATTTGCTTATTGTTCTTAGCCTATTTTTGTTTGTATTTGCTTATTAGGTGTAGCATAGGTTATGTGTTTGCTTATTTCTTATTTGTGCTAGCTTATTTGTCTAAAATTAAGCCAACATTTTAGCTTAGTTTATGCCTTAGTGTCATTTAGCCATTTTGTCAGCTTTTAGTGCTTGTTTTCCAGCTTATTTTTCATTTTCTCACAAAATCATTTTTTAAAAGTTTCATTATTTTGCATATTTTATAAGTTTAATAAAAAGAAAAAAAATACTTTTAGCAAAAAAAGAGAGGCCTAGGCTCGAACCCCGGACCTCCCCTTTAACAAGCAAACGTCCCACATACACCCCCTCTTAACCATTGTGCTACAATAGCTCATCCGGTATGAGTTTGCACAATTAATCATTTAACCACTTCTTTAGCCCATAAGCCCATAAGCTGTTTTAGCTTATTTAGAGCTTATTCCTATAAGCTGGCAACCCCAGCTTATTTTTCCTGAAACCAGCATAGCTTAATCTACTTTTTGTAATTTTTTTGTATTTTTCCAAAATTGTTTTCTATTTTTAATCATTTATTTTCTTTAAAATCATTTTTAATTCATAATAAATTATTAAAAAGTCAAAAAAAATCTTTTTTTCAAAATTTTCTTTTATCAAATAGAACCTAGGAAAATTAAATTTGCTCTGGCAGGGTCATTTTTGCAAAATTTCATTTTTTAAAGAACGTGATTCGTTCCCGTTCACGTTTTTTGTGTTTTAAAGCCCAAATCAACTCCGTTTTCGTTCTAGTTTTCTTTAATCTTACTTTTTTGTCAATTAGAGTCTATTAAAAGTGAAAAAATCATTTTAGGTTAATTTTTGAAAATTTTAGGGTTTTTAGTCAACATTTTTAGATTCCCGTTATCATTTTTAACTTAAATTAGTGTGCCTTTATCGTTCTTAGTATAGATTGTATTATTTTTCCCGTAGATTTAGAAATCAATCCAAATCTTGTTCCATTCAATCATCAAATGTCAATCCAACTCATGACTTTCCAATTCACTCCTCGTTGGGGATAAACGACCCGGGAATATCATATACTACTGTCGGTTTCATTGATTTTGTGGATTTTGATCCTTATTATATATTTATATTTATATACATATAAAGGGTTGAATTCAATTCTAATCAATTTTTGGCGCCGCTGCCGGGGAAGAGTGTAAGCGTTTGTCATTTCGAAGTTTGACAATTTTTGCTTTGAAGATCCTTCCCCGTGAAGTTATTTTTTGTTATTAAAAATATAAAAATACAAAAATATCTTTCATTTTCTGTTTTTAGTATATTTATAAGAGAGAAAAACCAAAAATATAAAAACATTGTCTTTAATTATCAATAAAAATCACAAGTTGGTAAAAGAACACCAACATATAATACTTTCAACTGAAGTATTATCCATCAATAAGTTCCCGAACCAAAGAATCAAAAACTTACCTTTTGTGTCACTTGCGAGGTACGGTTCACCTTTGAAAGATAAACAAACTCAAAGAGGGGTATAAGGCGGGTTGTTCCTAGGAACTACGACCCTAAAGGAAAAAGGTTTTTAATAGCTTCGCGCTTTCCTACTCCTCCGCTCCTTTATGCGTTTTTCTTTTCGAAGAGTTACCGAGAAGCTTGTTGATTATTAGGTTTAAGTTGTCTTATCTCGTTGACCGTTATTAAAATAAATTGTGAATTCATTGTTGATAAACCAAAAAGAACCCAAAAAAAATTAGCATAAATTTTCTTTTTATATTTTAGTGCATGCGCACTCGTTCTCAATCCCGTAATCTTAACCATCAACAACAACAAGCCCCACCGGCTTTTGTTGAACCATTTAATCTTGAAGAACCAATTGAAAATCCAGCTCCTCCCGTAGTTACGATGGACGATAATCGTACTATGGCTCAATTGCTCGAAGCACCCACCGAGGGTTACGAGGATGCCATCGTTGTTCCCGAGATCACCGCGGACAACTTTGAGCTTAAGCACGGTTTGCTTACCCTCGTTCAAAACAAACAATTTTTCGGACATGACAAAGAAGACCCTCATGCTCACATCCGTTATTTCAACAAGATCACTTCTACGATGAAGTTCCCGAACGTCCCGAGTACGTCGGTAAAGCTTATGCTTTTCCCATTTTCCCTCGAGGGGGCCGCCCGGATTTGGCTTGAGAAAGAACCCCCTCGATCGATTCTAACATGGGATGATCTTGTTTCGAAATTCATCAACAAATTTTTCCCTCCGATACGTATCAAAACTATACTAAAAAGTTACAAAATAAACCCTACACTATTAAAACTTGTCACAATTAATTATATATCTATATATAATTTTCTTTTACATCTCATTTCATTTTCTCATATATAACACACACGCATCATTTATAACTCTCTCTCTCTCCCCTAAAGTATCCGGCCAGCCCACCCCCATCGCCGGCCACCCTGCCGCCGCCGGCCACCATGGCGCCGCAGCCGGAAAACTTTTCCGGCGGAGTTTTCCGGTGAGCTTCAAAAAGCTTCCTCGTCACCCGATCTACCCGGCCATCTACACCACTCGCCCCCACTCGCGCTTTTTCCCTCCCCCTCCCCTCCGGCTGCTGTCCCACGGCAACCAACACCACCATCGCCGCCACTTCGCCACCATCCTCACCGTTATCATCATCATTGTTTCATCATCATCATCACCATATCACGTCACCCATCACCACCACGTCACAGCCACCACCACGAGGGTGGTTTGTTTCGGTGGATAAACACCACCACCAAGGGGTGTTTGTTCGGTAACAGCCACCACACCACAAGGGTGCGGCTGGTTGTGTCTCAGCCACGCACATGGGTGCGTTCGATTTTGTTGTTAACGCCAACAAGGGTCCGCTCGGTGGTATAGCAGCAGGGGTGCTCGTGTTGTGGTTTAACCGAAACACCACTAATGGATGTTCGTTTCAGTGGCAGCCGGCACCGAGGGTGCGTTTGGTCCGGGTTGAAGCCACCACGACCCACAAGGGTGCGTGGGGTGTCGAGTCAAACCACCAACGGATGCGTTTGTTTGTTTGTTTGTTTTCACAGATAAGGGTGCGTTGGTTAGTGGTATAGCCGGGGGATTTAGTGTGTCGGGTTGGGTCTATCAACAAATTAGGGTGTGTTTGGTTTAGACAGAAACGCCAAGGGGTGCGTTTGGTTTGATGTTAAGCAGCCATAGGGTGCGTTTGGTATAGTGGCAGCAATAGGGGTGTTTGGTTTTGGCAGAAAACGCCATACAGAACGCGTTTAGGTGAGCAGTTTCTATAAGGGTTCGTTTGGTTAATGAAATTGATTAATAAAAATTATTATAAGGTTTTATAAATATTTAAAAACCGGATACATAAATTGGTGGTTTATAATGGTTAAATAAATGTAAATTATATTATTTTGTTTAGATTAGATATAATAACATATATATATTATATCTGGAACACGCAGGCATTTGAAATATTGAAAAACGAATAATTTCATCATATATTGATTAAGGGAAAACGTCGAGTTTTGCAAAAATGGAAAACGTTATATAAACGGGAAAGTCATGAAGAAATTTTATATATTTATTAATGGTTCACTAAAACTGCTATCATTTTAGAAACCGATAAAAGGACTATGTCATATTTTAAAGATATATTAAAATATAACTAGCCATAAACTTAAAACGAACGAAAATACTTATTTTTACATTGAGACAAACAACTGTTTTAGAAAGACCCGTCGAAGAATCGGAAAATAATTATAAATTATATTTATATTTTATAATGGTTATAAACTATTACAAACATGGTTTGATAAATTCATAACGTTAAGACATGTGTCAACATTTATACAAAGTCTTCTTATTAATTAAATTGATGTCAAACTAATTGGTTTAATTAATTATTCACACTTTTATATAATACCTGCAAGGTATACGATACTTTTCATTAATCTTTGGATTGATTGTCTTTGTTATATAATTCATGGTAGGAATTATATAAGGGTTATTTTTCATAAGTAATATATAAAGAATACATATTACACACGTTGCGTTACTTTTCAAATTATTTATTTAACCAAACACCAAATATTCCAAATTAAATCTATATCTTTTATCAAGTGTCGGTTGATGTAATCATTCACGGGGAAACCCAAATTACATTTCCTAGGCTAGTGGGACTTGCCGTTAAGATTTGTTGCAACTTCTCGATCCGAGCCGCTTGGTCTCTCCCGTTCGTATTGTGCATATTAGTTGACTATCTGCAATTCGTTCTTCAACATCAATTGTGAGTTATAACCTCGCTTTTCATCTTTGAATGTTTATAACCCGCGAGGGGGAAAAAAACAAAAAAATTACATGCTTGTCTACAAACTCTTTTCCTTATGTGTTAATCATATACCAATGTGATTGTTCTTTAAAGGATATTATGAGTTTCATAGCCTCATTTTACTCGTTTTGGATAACGGTTATATATATTTTTGGGATGACATTTTGGATCTTTTTATAAATGGCACAAGGGATCACTTTTTATATTATGATTAGTGTTGCCTAAGTAGCGATAACCCAAGTTGAGCCCCCTTATCATTAACTGTTAATTGCATAGATGTAGTTGTGAATTACATTATGTAAGCGCGAATGTTATAAATAGATCTATTTGGGGAAATGACCTCCCCGTTCGGGTGACTAGCTATCACCGGGAACGAACGTTATAGCATGTCGAATTTGGAGATGTTTCGGGTGTGACATCTAATCGGGGCAGAAATTGCAATATATATTATTGCAAGAAAGATCGTCGAGCTTCAGTGTCATGAGCTTAGGAACAGTAATCAGGGTCTCGTGATGCTTGCATTTGTTGTTTCATCACGGGAAGTTTATATGTTTGTGATAGTTGCAGTTTGCTTTATCACGAGGAAAATCTTGTGGTCCTATGTTTATGTTTTGGGCGACTATTTTGGAGATTTAAAGGTTCTGGCTGTTTTGCAAAATGTTGATTAGATATATATATATATTTTGAAAGGACATTTAAGGAATTAAATGGTCATATATACTTCAGAAACCTTTGGGTTATTATTATTCATATCTAAACTAACCTATGAACTCACCAACTTTATGTTGATGTTTTTAAGCATGTTTTTCTCAGGTGAATTAAATGCTTGGATTATCTGATGTGCATTGGAGTCTAAATTGACAAGATTTCATACTTTGATTTTTACAAATGATCAAATCTCGTTGGGTCGCTTTCAAGCTTTTCATTGTGATGCAATTATGGGACAACTATTATTTTGATTTCAGAAAATCAACGAGATTGTTTTACAAATGACACATTTAGAGGTCGTTCTCTTGTATCTAGCGCTGTGTATTATGAAGTAGCACCCCATGTGGTATTCCGTTGCGTTGTATATTTTTGGGGGTGTTACAATGAAAGACTTCAAAATAGACATGCCATTCTCGAAGAATTAATTTCCCTTCTACACAAACATCTATTAATCGAAGTTCTTCTTTAGATGTATAGAAAATGCTTTCTCGTTTACAATTCTTTTCTAGTAACTCAAACAATTTTTTGAAAACATTTTCCATTTCATTTAAGTCCACAAGCATTGGATTTGCACTAGGCATTGATGTCATGCTTGGTTTTGTCTCAGAAGAAACTTTTTCAGAAGATATAAAAGATGATGGAAAATATGTTTGTTCAGCAGAAAGTTCTTTTTGAGGAACAAAATCGTCATAAAGTTTGTTCAATTTTGTGTAATCGATTGGTTTTATCTTTAACTCCTGAACTTTTTCATCTTTTTGAAACTCGTTCATTTTTAATTGACTTTTTTCAGCATCCTCAAGAGTATCCTCATAATCAAACACATGTAGTTGTTCATTCTTATCACAAAGTTCATAAGCACGATACAACTTAGGAATTTTGGCATAAGCTTGTGAAAGAACATAAGGACCGTTATATCCCAAACCCGACTTCCGTAAGTTGTCCCAAAAAGCTTTTTGTTCATTTGTAAGCAACCGAAGTGTTTCAGTTGATTTGCCCATTTTACAAACAACGTTTTCAAGATCTTTGTTCTTAGCTTGTAACTGAATGATGTCATTAAGATATTTTTCCTCTTTGTCACGCTGTGTTTGATTGAAAATCGTTTGTGTCTTTTGATATTCCTCATTTTGTCTTTTATAGTCAATAACAGCTAAGTCTAATTTATCACGTTGTTGTTTTAGATCTCGAATGATATCTTGATCACGAATAAATTGAGACTGAGCTTGTTGATTGAAATGTTTTGCTTGTTTATCAGCCTCAAGAAATTCGTTGAGATAATTGTTATCCCCATTGATGTTTTCAAAACCCGAACCCTTTCCTTATACAACTCAAGCTGACTAGTCAAAGTCGTATTTTGTTGTTGGACTTTTTGAACAAATAATTGTTGTTTCTCTGCTTCCTGATCTAATCGTCTTGTTTTTCGATCAGCCTCAATATATTCGTTATAATAGTTAGTTTTATCCTCGTTTGATCCCATTTTTCTGATTTATCACAACAAATCCAAGAAATTTTCAACATGAACTCAAAAATTCAAACCAATTAATAATCAACACAAACCAAAAAATTCAACCCAAATTACCAATCACTTCTCGAAAAATCTTCCCGCAATTAAAATCGTGATCTAAAAATATTTAGTCCAAAAATTCAAGCAAATCCAACGCTTTAAACACAACTTGTATATAACAAAATTCGTCCAATATTAGTCCTTTGGTACTACACACATTCAGGCCCAACTTAATAAAAAATAGATATAAAACTTTGTTTACTCTCAACCCTAACCCTACACACATATAAACCACGCCTCACTTATATAACACTCACTTGTCACTTTTGTCTAACCCTAGTTCACTTATCCACAATGAAACGCAGCCACTTTCTCATAAACAAATTCAATCAACACTTGATTTCTCTTTTACACAAATACACAAGACACACTATGAAACAAAATGCAAAGATAAGTCACAAACACCTTCTTTATGTTTTCTTTCTGTTAATCACACGACCACCAAACAAGTTCGTATCTTGTTTTAGTTGTTGTGCAAACCACAATCAAAGGTAAGTTTGATTCATTCTTTGTTTTCTGTTTTTCGTGTTGAAGATCGAAACAAAAATAATAGATTTGAACACGTGTTGTTCTTGTCTTCCTTTTATGTTTCGAAAATGAAACAAAGAAGTTGAGCCTTCAAAAATTTTGATCTATGATGATTCAGATTTTCTTGTTTGTTTGAAGATCTTAATGGATCTTTGAAACATATAAAGGACACGAAAAAACCAATTCTGAGATCATTTTGAACTTGCTCTGTGTCTTTTTTCTTTTTGTGTTCTGGTTTGTACCAGTTGGTGTAGATCTGTGAAGATAAGTGTTTAAAAATCTTTTTAAGATTTGAGATAAGCTCAACACTACACACATCTGAGATCTATTATTTTCTTGAAAGATATTGACTTTCCGAGTTTGATTCTGAGTTTAGTGTCCGAGTTTATTTTGGATAAGTGATGAGTATTTCTCTTTTAAATATTGTTTAAACACGTTTGAGATTAAAAGAGAAAACCCTGAGATCGATTTTCTGTGTACTTCTTTTTATTATGATTTTATTGTTATACACACAAAAGAAAAATCTGAGATCTAAGTTTTCTGAAAATTAGTCGTTCTAAATTTGAGTCTCTTGTCGAAATTTATGATCAGTTCTGTGATGAATGCTTTGTGTGAATGGTTTCGTTTAAATTTTATGAACTTGTTTTAACACACAATCAAAGCTGAGATCTGAGTTTTCCTTTCATATTTCTTTGATTTCTGTTTAGAGAATGAATTCAGATCTGTAAACTCAAAACGCGTTTTCAAAAGCGTGTCTTAGACTACCGAGTTTGACCAGTCAACATCGACTTTTGAAAGTCAAATGTCTGTAAAATCAGTTACACTACTGAGTTTGACCAGTTAAAGTTCATGTAACAAACATTTACCGAATTTGAGATTATAACTGCTTTTACTGAATTTTAACAGCTGAATATCAAAATAAGTACAAATAAGCAAAATTTATACTAATTTTGCCACGTCACTTACGATAAAACCGTAAGTATTCAATCTCGATAAAACCGAGATTAGCAAAATAAGTACAAATAAGCAAATTTGACCAGATTAAACTATTTTGACTTGAAATAAGCTATTAATCACGAAATAAGCAAATTCAGTAATAAAGACACGAAAACCAGAATGAGCACAGCTGAACAGGGCCGAATAAGCTCAAAATAAGCTTGAAATAAGCTTAAAATAAGCTGCTGGAATAAGCTATCGGAATAAGCTGACTGAATAAGCTCTCCTAAACAACACTAAATTGCTCCTGCAGCTCTGATACCACTTGTTGGGTCTTGATTTTAGGATCAATAAGCAATAGAGTGTGTGTTTAGGTGTTGTGTGTGTTTATTCTAGAGAGAAAGATAGAAAGTAGAGAGAGAAAGAGGGAGAGAGAGAAAGATAGAAAGTAGAGAGAGAAAGAGGGAGAAGGAGGATTAGAGAAAATGATTAGAATGAGATTAGAAGACACACCTCACTAAATGAGGAGGTGGTGGGGTATTTATACCTAATTACAAGGAAGAGCTACTAGCTCTTGTCTCTTAGTTTTTTGCTATTTATCGGGTCTCGTGACTTTATTTAAGTCACGAGCCTATCACCTAACCTATTACACAATATTATTTCTTTATTTTTTACAAGACTTTTATCTCAATAAGATCGTCACTTTTATCATTCCTAACAGTGTTCGACACCCTACTTACCGCGAAGCTACATCTTGACCGGGTACTCTGCCCGTTAAAGTGTTGTCTTTAGGTTAGTCGGCTAAATATAAATGTAAAACTTGATAATCATAAATAATACCTATACAATGACACATCAGGGGGGTTTTAGCCTTGGAGACTGGCACGGGTTTTGTTGGTGACTTAACGCTACTTAAGCTACTCTAATGCACAGAAGAGATTAACCAGAGGATAGAGGAACGGTTCAAGCCTATGGTAAGGAAACTGTATTAACCATGATTAATCCGATAGAACGCAGGTTTGTTTATTAGTGCAATGACTGTCTTATTGTTGTACGATATATCATTCCTAGATTTAGGCGGTACTTCTTCCTAAAACCTAGACATGCTAATTCTGTCACAATTAGTCACATCCGCATAAAGTATTCGCGGTTGGTTATAATCTGTCTTAGTAGTTAAATGCGGGTGATCTCACTGACGACTAGCTCATGGAGACTTTACTAACTTACTGCTTAATGGCCCTCTATATACTGGTAGTCCACTAGCCCCAATCCATCCTTCAAGGAATCATAACATTATTTTTTAATCCTAGGTCACCCCCTGGTCCAACTTGTTCATTAAACATTAAAGGGCAGGACAACACATTAATTTGTGATCCTATTATTCTAGATATATAAATTGTAGATATGGCGAGCTATCCCGGTATCTAGCTAACTCTTTATTTGTGTTCCTAGACCCAGTTGAATGATAGGTCGCATACTTAAGCACATAAGCGAGTATAAATTGATAAACATAATTCAACACACAATCAATAAGAGGCAGTCGATATAAATAAAACCAAATGTTAAATCTTCATAAACATGGCTAATACCTAAAGGTATTAGCCAATAACCATTGTAATTACAGATACAAATGTCATAGACGAATGACTAAGGTAAACTAACCAAGTTAATGAATGATACCAACAATCGAACGCATATTTAAAGTATAAGAGAATTACATGGTGTTTCCTTTGTGATTAAGAGCTTTGCTTGACCTTCTCTATTCTTCTCATCCTCTAAAAATCATCCTTTGTGATTAGGGTTTCAAAAATATGATTAAGCACGCCCTAAAGACGTGTTTAGGGTTTTGTATTTATAGCTGCTAGAATAGGGTTGATACGCCATATCCATTGAGGTCGATACGGCATATTGGAGTTTCCTTGGAGTAAGGACCACATTTTTCATCTTCCAGAATGTTCTTCGAGTATATCTTTTTTGATACGGCGTATGATGCATTCTGAATACGGCGTATAGATGATTGTGTCTTACTGGTTTCTTGTGAAGTTTAAGTGTAAATATGCCGTATCTTCTAGATCGATACTGCGTATTGAATGTCAGATCAATAGGTTTCTTGATTTCTTTGTTTAAGCTCCAAAATGTGCGCATTTTAGCTAATCTTCACCAATTGCTCCATAATTACTACAAATAACTAATATAACATATTAAGTACCAATACATGAAATAATTATATCAAATGGGTCATTTACATAGAATAAATGATGCTATAAAAGTGACATTATTTAATGTCATCACCAGCCTAAGACCGCTGAAGCCGAAAAGGTAACGGTTAATTTAAATATAAGGGGCACTACAAGCAACCACTCTTAAACTTCTCTATAAGAGAGTGGTGAAGTTAAGGGCTACCCCTAACCCAATAGAGAGTTAGAGTCAGCACTTTCATTTCTAAATTTTCTGTACACTTTGAGTCTGCACCAGGGAATGATTCGTTAGGTTTATAACGCCCAATGTTGACCCTAAAAACTCTAGATTTTTCAAGGACCAACAACAACCTGTGCATGAAAGTCAAACCTCTGAGCGTCTGAACTTCACTTAGCCCTAAATCACAATGAAAAGATTTCCAAGGTCTTAGACCTTTGAGGGAACTAAATAATCACACTTAGTCTTCTTAGGGCAACGTACCAGTGATCCTCACCTACATTACAAACTCACAACTCAAAAGAGTCCCAAAAGTCTTAGACTTTTGAGGGGATTGAATTATCACCCTCATTCTTCTTAGGGGCAATGAATGGCGATCCTAACCTTCATTACAAAATCACCTTTTTTAACTAACCCTCTTATGCATGTACAAAAACATACTGATAAGGAGGTTGTGGAGGAGTCTGGGATCAAATCGCTGGGAAATGTGATCTTTGATGAATTGTATGGGCATGATCTGGATATGGGCGCTAATGAGAGCCCCTTTGACACAAAGTCTAGGATCAAGTTTGTAGGAAAGGCGAACCCTACATTAAATCTTACTAATCAAGGAGCTGGCTCTTTACTTGCTGATAAAGAATTAACAAAGGCTGATTCAGACTTAGAATCAATGCCTGATGATGAAATTGAGTCAGTATCTGGGTTTGAGGTTGATACTAATGATGATGAGAAAAATTGCAATGAACATAAGGAAGAGTTGTCTAAGACTGATGAAGCTATTGTTGATAATATGATTGATGAGCTTGTTGATATGGCTTACTCTAAAGATGCTTCTGCTGATAAGCCAGCTCAGTCAGACCCCCTTGGTCATCTTCATGCTGAAATCTCTTCACTATCTGTGAAAGTAGAGAATCTTGAGTCCTCCCTATCTCAGTAGGTAGCTAACAAAATTGAGGACTCAGTGCCCAGAATGGTGGCTGATGCATTTAAGGAACGGATCGCTGAATTATTATCTGACAGCCTCAAGAATATTCTCCCTCAGATCATTATGGACTCTGTAAAGAAAACTCTTCCCAAGTTTGACAAAAGAGTAAAGAAGTCTCTCAAGGCTCAGGTCTCTGACATTGTGCTCAAACCTCTGTATAAAGAGTTTAATGCTCTGAACAAAATGGAAAGTACAAGGTTTGTCACTCTCCAAAAACACCTCAACAAGGCCATTCGTACTAAAGTTGGCAAGTCTGTTCAGAGGAATGTTAGGAAGGAAATTAGGACTATGAATGAACTGCTCAGGTGTAAAGTCAAACATCAGATGCAGCTGATTAAATACTTAGAGCAAATGGTTCATTCACATGTCAAAGTTGCTAGAGATATCATGGTGGTCAATGCCCAACAACTAGAAAAAAAGATTGAAAAGAATACAGTTGACATCCTTGAACTGGTTAACCTAATCCAGGAACTTATAAGTATGATAGACCCAGTACCAGCTTCTCCCAAAGCTGTTACTGAGGGGGATAAGGTGTCTACTCAACCTAAATCTGATCAAGTCAAGGAAACTGAGCCAGCTGATGATGCTTAGGGGGAGCAACCTGTCAATGATTCTACAATCTTAGAAGTGCCTGCACCTACTCAGGGGGAGCATGAATCATCTGACCAAGCTAATTAGACATCAAATGCATTGGTTATTCACTCAAGTGAAGAACCTCTTGTCAAGAAGCTAAAGGTTATTGTGGATAAAATTCACATTCCTACCCCAACTCCCCTGAACTCAATCAGACCACCTGTCATCTTTAATAACATCTCTTATGATTAATTCACTGCTAACCAGTTCAACTCTGGATCATCTAAATATTCTCCTATGCCTCCCCAAAGATTGCTGATAAAAGGAAAGGCATGGCCTCTAATGATGATCAAGTTAAACAAATTATGCCACTGATAGATAAAGGAGGATTAGCTCTAAGTTTATCAAACCTTAATCAGTTTAAGGCAGATGGAGAAGATCAGATGACCATTGAAGAAGCTAAGGCTCAGATGGAAGAAATCAAAAGGTTGGCTGAGTTGAAAGCTAAAAAGGAGAAGTCTGAAAAGAGGCTAAAAGTGTTGACTAATAAAGCACTAAAAGCTCAGGCACCTGAATTAGCAGTTGATGTGCTATCGTGTAGGTTGAATTTATTGATTACCAAGTTTTAAATTTATATTTAGCTAACTTATCCTAAAACAACACTTTAACGGGCAGTGTACCCGATCAGATGGAGTTTCGTGGTAAGTAGGGTGTTGAACACTAAGAGCGATGAAGTTAACCTTATATTCTATCAGTATTTTAGTTAATCTAATTAGACTAGTTAATTCTAATTACTTGTTAAACCTATGCTAAACCTAGTTCTAATGATAAAGGGGGGGAATTCAGCCTGAGAGACTGGCACAGGTTTATGGTGACTAAAATCAATTCAATACAAAATAATCACGCAAGAAGATAATCAAAAGATAAAAGAGCGGTACAAGCCAAATGATAGAAAACCATATTAGCCATATTAAATCCGATTAAATGTTGGTTTGTTTGTTTAGTGTAATGAGTGCTTATCTCGAGGCGGCATATCATTCTTAAGACTTAGGCGGGACATCATCCTAAGACCTAGATATGTTGAATCTTGTCACAATTAACGCATCCGCATAAAGCATCCTTTTAGTTTAATTAGAATTTATCTTAGGGATTGATAACATCAAATATTTAATACTTTTTAGTGTCAAAATACCCCTTATATTACCTGTAAATGTTTCACTAATACTCAAACACAAGATATTTTCTATCATTTTGTAGTTTTCAGGTAAAATGCATAAATGTGACAAGAAACAAGGGAAAAGGACTTAAAGTGTAAATTCTGAAGGATGTTACGGCGTAACCCTAAAAATGGTTACACCATAACATATATTAAGCAAGTACGAAGATCAAGGACCACGTTACGGCGTAACATTCTATCTAGTTACGCCGTAACCATGTATATGGAAGGAAATCTTGCTAAAGTTAGAGTTACAGCGTAACACAATATCTAGTTATGCCGTAACTATACAGATCCACATATATGGAATGAAGATCACAAATTTATGGAAATTATTTAACGGTTACGGCGTAACACTTTTTGTGGTTACGTCGTAACCAATCAGAAGTCAAAATTGCATTTACTACAAGTTTGTTGAAGGGTTTACGGTGTAACCAAAAAAGGTTACGCCATAAAGTCCATTTTTGCCTATATTTTGGAATGTCAACATCAGCAAGGTTATGGCATAACCCACAAATCAGTTACGCCGTAACACACTTAGAAGCCTATAAATAGAGGCCGAATTCAGCCTTAAGAATCATCCTTCTCCCTCCCCTCTAAGGGGACGATTGGGACATCTCCTCAAGTCGTTTTTAGTACTCTCTACCCTTTCAAGAAGGAAGAATCTGGTCTCGATCATCATCATCATCATAGGGTTTGGTTCGATTATCATGTTTTCATTACTATCATTAATTGACAATAATATTGATTGTATGAATACAGTTTTTGGCTAAGCTTATCTTATTAATTATCATTCTGATTCATTTACTTCTTGCTAATTGTGATTGGGCATATTACTTTGACCATAAGAATGCTAAATATGATGCTCGCTCACCATGACCAGTGGGATAAATCCCTATTACAATAAAGGCTATAGGGGCTGGGATTTGCGAGATAATTGAGGATTAGATGATCATTCAATTCTTGCTTTCAAATTAAGTAGAATAAGTTGATCATTAAATTAATTAATAAGTAATTAGGACCGTATCTCCTTCTCTTCTTTTGTACCTAGTTCATTTCAATTAAGATTTATTCTTTTCATCAAAATAGCTTTTTAAACGTAACAACCAACTTAAACTCAGATTTGTAACTGCCTTTTAGCTCTTAGGACGACCTCGGATTTACCAAAACTACACTACTCACGATTGGGTTCTTTTCTCGTTAGTGCGTTTGTAAGGTGACTCGAGTTTTATAAATTTAAAACTTGGTAAATAGTTATTTAAAAGAAAACACGCATCAAGTTTTTGGCGCCGCTACCGGGGAGCTAATTAGGTTTTAAATTTGAGTTTTGTATATATTTTATTTTAGTTTTTGTTTCCTTGTAATAGCACAATCTACTGTTATCTCTTGTTTGATTTTCAAGAAACATGGAAATAGAGCCTGACACTGAGAACATGACGATAAGCGAGTACCTTGAGTATAAAGCTGCAAAAGAAAGGAGATCATGTGATGATGTTCGATCCAGAAGAAGTTTGACAAAGTATAATGAGGCAGATATTGACTCTTTTTACTAGAATAAGAGTAAGATTTTTAGCTATTCGTTCTCTCATAACTTAACTCCTCCACACCCTTGTTTTCTACATGTTCAACCCTATCCTAAGAATTATTTTATATCTACTAATGAAAGCAATGATGTAGACATTGAAAATATGACTATAGCAGAATATAATCTATACGTTGCTAAACAAGGCCTAGGAATGAATCCACTCAGTAATCACTCCTATGGTTTCACACCCTATTTTTTCGCTCAATCACCACACACACCTAACACTAGTAAGAAGGATTCCGACTTTGATAAAAACTTGGATGACTTATTTAGAACAGGAGCTGAAAACATAAAGCAAATAGGGCATGATATAGTTCAGGAGAGTATTTGGGAACAGGATGATGATTCAGAGGAGGATCAGGAGGAAGATGGTGATGATGAGGATACTTTTGATATGTGGGATATTATGGTCGAGGACGTAGAACGAATTAGGAAATTTTTTAACATCCCTGATGAAATAGATGAAATAGTGCAACCTGTAGGATCCCGATAACACTTCACTTCATACAATCGATCACGAAATCGGAACTAGAAATGAGAAAGAAAGAGTTGTTCTAGAGAGAGAAACTAGAGAGAGAGATGAGAGAAAAGAGAAAAGATATTTCTTAGATATTTTGAACAACTAACTTTTCCAAGTGGAAAAGTTCCTTATATACCCCGACACTTAAAAGTGACGCGCGGGATATTTAACTAGGACCCGGGCTCGGGTTTTGCTTGGGATTAAACCCGAAACATATACAATATTAGATTAACTATCGAGCCCGATTCCCGATACTTTCCTATTACAACGTTAACTAATTGATTGACCGAGACTTAAATACATAATGAACGAACTTCATGTTCGACTCAATATTTTGAGGCTAACAATCTCCCCCGAAGTGAGTTCATTGATGACACTCCTTCATGAGATCAATGAGATTGCTTTTGTCGTTAAGCTCATGCGGTCTTGGTCTTTCTCTTTGTTATTTGTTGTAGGCTTGTTCCTTCATGCTTTGCGATCTTGACTTTGAGCCTTTGTCATTGTCTTTATCGTCTTTGCCATCTTGCGATCTTATGTCTTTGACCAACATGCTCATACTTTTGCATTATCTTGAAAGCTTCAAATCAGAGTTTGCGGAAGTCTTTGTCTTTAAATCTTGAGCTTTCTAGATAGTATGTCTTCGTAGATTGAGCATTTGAATGGGATTGAGGTTGCCGTTACCACCGTTTGACCTGCAGGTTTACGTTAGTGATAAACGAGAAAATTGATTTGAAAATCAATCGACGTGTCACTCGTTAAAGAGTTTTTGTAACACATCGAGAGTGTCATGTTTTTATCAAAATTCATCAACCGTCAATTCATTTACTGGACCAAATCGATATCCAGTTGTCACAAGTTTGATTCATATAGAATCTCGCAAGTCACCTACCGCAGTGCTGTTTGATGATGACACTGGAAGGATTTCCATTCGTCATTGTGAATACTAAAGAGTATCACTCTGAATGTTCTGGCAAATATCACAATGATATTGCGTAGGACTCTTGATAACAGCTTGTGAACCTGATGATGTTCAACAAGTGTTTGAAATGGAATGTGTCCTAACGAGATTTTGATTGATCTCTTGGCTCTAGACTCGATTAGTGCATTTTGGTTTTAGTACTCGGAGGCTGGAGCATATTGCCACCTATTCAATATCAACGATCTCGGAATGAGATGTCAATAGATAACGTGTGTATCTCCATGACAAATGAGACAAGTTTCTGTTGAGAGAAACCCGAATGGCTGAGAAGGGTTGTGCATTGCATCACTGGGTCCATGATGACTTTCTTTAATATCAACAATCATCATTATGATTTTGATAGATTATGTATTGACTCGGTTTCTGCCTAAGTTGTTTGCAGGACTACTTTGTTTTCACCCTTTATCTATACATTTCTTTTTAATTCTTCAAACCCTTCAATGCTTACCAAGACGTCATTACTAACACCTTGTTGTGATTGTTCCAGTGTTAGCTCAACCTTAGTTGACATACCTAAGGACTGCTATTTCTAACTATGGAGTGTCCTTGGGTAGATCCCTCCAGTTCTGGTTGGATCATAGGACTTATTCCTAACCTAACCACCTTATGAATTTAGAATTGTCATGAAATTAATAGGTTGTTGGGTATGAGATCGAACCATAAAACCATTTTTTGACATTTTTATTTTCAAATACTCCCCCTAC